>NQII01007418.1:0-48746 GCA_002778355.1 Clitarchus hookeri
GATAAGATAATTCAGCGCATTAAAGATACTCCTCTATCTAGAAATACAATAAAGGAAAGAATCTTAAAACTGGCCCAAAATATAACAGATCAACAAAAATTTGACATTAACTCCGCTCCTTTTATATCGCTATGCATTGACGAAAGTACTGACATTACTAAATCTGCACGTTTAGCTGTTTTTGCTCGATATTGCGTAGGAAACATCATTAAGGAAGAATTAATTGCGATAACATCGTTGCTAACAACTACAAAGGGCACAGATATTTGTACGGCTGTTAAAAATTCGCTTACTGAGAAAGAAATTGATTTAAAAAAAAAAAATNAACAACTACAAAGGGCACAGATATTTGTACGGCTGTTAAAAATTCGCTTACTGAGAAAGAAATTGATTTAAAAAAAGAAAATTCAGTCACAACTGATGGTGCTCCAAGTATGGTGGGCAAAAAAAAATGGTTTCATAAGTTTATTTCAAACAGACGTAGGACATTCGATTCTTGAATTCCACTGCATAATTCACCAACAAGCCTTGTGTGCTAACAGTGGTTTAACATCTCTTGATAAGGTAATGGCGGTAGTCACAAAAATAGTCAACCTCATATCGTCGCACGCTTTAAATAAGAGAAAGTTTGATGCTTTGTTGAATGAAGCCAACTCGGTATATAATGGCTTACTGATGTATAATAATGTTCGCTGGCTNCTTTGTTGAATGAAGTCAACTCGGTATATAATGGCTTACTGATGTATAATAATGTTCGCTGGCTGAGCCGCAGGAACGTACTTCAAAGATTTGTTGACTGCTTGGAAGAAATCAGACTGTTTGTGCAAAATGACGGAAAAATTGAACAATACCCAGAGTTGTTTGATGTTATGTGGCTTTCAAAATTGATGTTTTTTACAGACATATGCCAACATTTCAATGAATTGAACGTAAAGCTTCAAGGCACAAATAAAACAATTGTCGTCATGATAGATCTCATTCGCGCTTTTGATGCTAAACTACATGTTTTCAGGAACGATATTACTACAAAAAACTACAAGTATTTCCCAAACTTGAAAAAAAATTTCAACCATCTAGATATACATGAGAAACCAGGTGGAGAAGTAAGTGAAGAATTTATTTCTGTAATTGATTCTTCAATCAAGGGATTCTCAGCGAGATTTTCTCAGTTCAGAGAATTATCGGAAACACTAAAGTTTATTATGTACCCTGATGTGACTTCATTTGATAAACTGAATTTGTCCCCATTCGATTGGTTGGGAATTGAAGAATTTGAAATGCAGCTGATTGATTTCCAGTCTAGTTCAATATAGTAAGTTTTTAAATAACTTCGTTCGAAAGAGTTGGAATTAATTGAAACAGAAAGATTGCCAAGCAATATAAGTAAATATGCCAGTATCAAAATTTTGGAAACATGGAATTCGTTTCCAGACACATTTAACTGTTTGAAGAAGCTGGCTCGTGCTATTTTAACCATATTTTCATCTACCTATGCCTGCGAGTCATTATTTTCAGAGATGAATAACATTAAAGACTCGCTTAGAAATCGTTTGACAGATGACTCCAGTTCAGCATGCATTCTGCTAAAAGTAACATCTTACAACCCTAATATAAATTATTTGTCATCTAATCTGCAACAACAGAAGTCACACTAATGTAATTTGAATTATGCGTACAACTGAAACATTTATTATTTGACATTGCAAAATGTATTTTTGGTAGTAAATAAAGAGTTTTGAGTAGATAGTGTTTAGTATTATTATTTTTCTAATAATCACTAAGTTAAAATTATATGACGGCACGTCTATGGCCTCATCGAACATTTCTTTAGAAAAAATGGCACGCTGATACATAAAGGTTCGCCACCCCTGACCTAGAGCCATGCTGCCCAACCAATTATGGAGGTGGGCTACAATATCAATTCCATGTCAGCCGGCGGGACACCTAGTGAATAATAGTTGCCTAAAGTTATGATAGATNGGTGGGCTACAATATCAATTCCATGTCAGCCGGCGGGACACCTAGTGAATAATAGTTGCCTAAAGTTATGATAGATATTTAAATTAAACAAAGCTTTAAGTTATACATAGTTTAATTACAATCAAAACATACAAAAAGTCAATGAGACCTATGAAGAGGTTTTTGAGCTAACAATTGATGAATATTTGGCGACAAATCGGAGGTCGACAGTAAAATCAAGTCTGAAATAATTGCAAAATGTATTTTTGGTAGTAAATAAAGAGTTTTGAGTAGATAGTGTTTAGTATTATTATTTTTCTAATAATTACTAAGTTAAAATTATCTGACGGCACGTCTATGGCCTCATCGAACATTTCTTTAGAAAAAATGGCACGCTGATAAATAAAGGTTCGCCACCCCTGCTCTAGGAACTTTTGTGCTGCAGAACAGGCACGTATCGATACGAGTTGTGATCAGGCCTTAGCTGAGCGGCCTGCCTGATCACACCTTCACTTATTTATCCAGGAGACGGGCCGCGATCGCTTAAATTAGTTATGAAATCGCAAACCACAGAAACCACTTCCACCGACCAGTAAACGGGGAAAACGCAGCCGATATAGGGCAGTGTATCCCGCAGGCGGTGTCATTTTGTCGTCGCACCATTGTAACGAGAAGACCACTGAAGATGGGTGTGTCCGGGCGTGGCATTCCCCGCCATCTTAATCAGTCTCCGGAATCATGAACAAGGTGGGGACTCTCCAATTAGACTTTACTCAGAATGTGGCTGGTCAAATCTTTGTAATTTAATGTAAATTAGTATTTCAGTATATTTGTGTAGCTCCCCCCGCCCATAACAATCATGTTTATATTTAAATAATATTGTATAACCGAAATGTTAAATAAACCCCTTCCATACAGTTTTCATTAAATAACTCTTATCAAAAACTTGCTACGCCCCTATAGCCCCGTTAAGGTATGATGAAGAATCATAAATCATTCATGACAGTAAAGTAACACAGTCACACCAACAACCCCAGTCAATTCCACGAAATAATTCGCGTTGTTGCAGAATCAGAGACAATAAATGCGCAACCACAACAATGCGAGGTTACCAACCCACATACTAAATACCTTTAGTTTGTGTACCAACCATAGACTAAAGATGAGGTAGACCGATCTCTCTGGCTGAGCACAGCCAGCATCCGTGTCCCAGCATTGAACTGCTTTTCTGCCAACCAGTTTAGCGAAACCGGCATGGATTGGATTTGAGGTTAAAACACTGATTGGTAAGCAAGTGCTTTGAGATGTTTGTATACCTAATCTAATCAATCTGTAATGCAGCGAGTGCGTGAAGAGATTTGGTCGGCTCTTAACATTGAGGTCTTGAGAGCCGATGAGGGTGAAGCGAGGTGAGTATGGAGCAGCGCCGGAATGCAAGGCGGGAGGAAACGGAGATCCCCGAGAAAACCCGCCAACTAGCGGCATCGTCCGGCACGATTCCCACAATGCAAAAATTCGGGGGTGACACCGCCGGGAACCGAACCCGGTTCGCCTTGGTGGGAAGCGATTGGTCTAACCACTACACAACCGTGGCCCCAATTTGTAATGCAGTTTGATTAAATTTAAATTAGCAAAAGTATTATATCCATATAAAAGTGTTTTTTTTTTTTTTTTTTTTTAGAATTGAGATGTAAACAAACGTGGTAATCACTGTAGACCTTGTGACTTTGGCAGTTGTGTTCCTTTGGGTTAGGTCAAAGTTAGGTATATGTGCAGAAGACGAATAATGTGTCTACCTCGTCTTTAGTCTTTGGTACCAACCTGTTCGTTTCATCTGTGATGTATTACTTCTTTGTGACTTCCATGGAGATACATTTAATGGGTTACATTTCATCCTGTCAACAACTGTCGTGGTTTCAGATTCAGTCGAGAGTTTACAGATGCAGTTAAAAGCGTAAAATCTATATACCATTACTAAAATAATTTAAATTAAATTGATAACTCACCTTCAGGCCAGCAGAGGAAAGCTGTTATCATGGGTGATGGTAGTATTTTCTTAGTGTAATCCACTATCTCTCTTACGAGATGGGTGACTTGATAGTGTACTTCTTTCGCATTGCAAATACGTGTTCCACTTAAAATGGTACTCAGAAAAATCACTGCAAACGCTGGCGTTAAACTCATAATTCTCGTGTTTAAAAAAGGTGTTCAGCATATATATTTTTGTAGATATAAACCGGTGAATGATATTTCTAACGTAATTTAAACTACCGGGGCATATTTAATTACAAAATAAGAAATACTCTCATAGTATTAGTTTTGACGTCGTAGAGTATCAGTATCGAAAAACATTGGTCGATGTGCAGTGAGCGATAGCTTGCGCAGAGAAATGCTTTTATAACAAAAGTTGCTTTCAATGCGATGCAAACCAGTGTCTCCGAGCCAGACACGCCAAAGCGAAATTTTCAGAGGTGCCTTTGAGAAAGAGATCGTGATTACAGAGCGGGGAACAAGATCCCTAGTCGGCGGGATTCAAGTATCAAAGCTTCATGTGAGACAGCGGAAATAGAATCTGTTTTACGTAACTCCGGGTCAGGTTCCTGTGAAGTACGGAAGGACCTATCTTCGTAGTCTGAAGAAACTGCTTCCAAACATTCCGATAAATTACTAAATCTTTGCTTTATGACGAGATTTATTAACATACGGCATATTAAGATTCATCAAGAGTTGCTGTAAGGATATACAATGAAAAGTATTCTAAAGACAATGATTCTAAAATAAAACGTTTTAGAATTTTATTTAAATTTTATTATTACATAATATATTAGCATAATAATTTGGAAATAATTTTTACACGAACATTTTGTTCCGCATTATTGCACGTAAAGGAAAGTATGAAGAAATTGGATTCAATAGGAGTACATTTTTAATTATCCGTACAAGTAACTGCCCTGGTTGTTCATTTAGTGAATTCGTAATGTGACCAATGTTCTGTATATGACCTCTTTCTTATAGTTTCACGTTTACCAGTCTTCGTTTTCAGTCGCATCTTAAAAAATCGTAATGTGTGAGGTACGAGACGAAATAAATAAGTGTCCACGAAAATCCTCAAATTTGTTGTAAGTTTATTCATTTGTTTTCAATAAAATTATACATAATATGATAATCGTTAACCAACAACAAGCATACAATTAAAATTATCTAGCTGGTTAGTGCAATTATTTTTGGGTGTTAGAGAAACTGACACCGACTCTGCCATGAGATACAACAGCTAAATATTACAGCAAATATGAGAGCATTCTAGGCATACTAATTATGTGCTTCTTATGTTTCATTATGTGACACCGAAAGTTGTCTTGGAGACAGCACTGAACATTCGCTGATGAACTTCCTGCCTGCAAGAAAGAAGAGCACGTAATTAATAAAATGATATTAATAAAACAATTAACTCTTCGTGGCTTGTGTGTGTTCTGTGAGTACTGGTTGGCCCACACTAGGCTTTGTCACACTGCCGAGAGGATAGTAGAAATAAAATAACTGAAAAATGTATTGTCTCAATTTTTCGGATTTCTCAACATTATTGCGTTGTCATCACTGGTGTATCGCAATATTATGACTTGGGAAAGGTCAATGGCGCAAATACTTAACCAAACTAGTAAAACGGGTGTCTGAATTACTTCCTCCCTAAATTAACTGTAAAATTGTAAGGGAAAAAAATACCGCTTTAACATTTTTACAGTTTCGTATTTGAGGTTACAACGGCGCGTGGGTGGTGGGTTGTTTGCACGATGCTACTGTAAAGAATTTTGCCTACACCACTTTATCATGAAACTAATACAACTCAATACATATACGAAATAGACACAAAGGTGCTGACAAACACTGTTCTCGATTAGAGACGCGAAAAAAGGTGACTAGTTCGTTGCTATAGGCTGTCCACGATAAAGTGAGCACTTTTGAGGTCCTACTTACTTTTTTTCCTATCAGCCATTTTTTATCCTTCCGCCACTTTATAAAATAAGTATTGCCATGTAAGTAATAAACACAGTGTGTATATATTTCACCGGACTCGAAACTTAACGTCTAAGGCTACAATAAAATATATTTATTGACTATTATTCCAAATGAGAGGGCTTCAGAAGTGCTCACTTTACAGTGAATAGCCTATATCTTCCTGTATACTGGCACTGCGCGCATCTAAAGCAGTGTTGCCAAGTCTTAAGTTTCATTTCCCACTAAATAAAATTTAAAAACCAGCAAAAAGCCAACTAAAAACACTAGCTTTTAAAAAGTCATGAAAAGGTTCAGGAAAAAAATAGTAAGCTGCAGAGTGTGGCCGTCGGGAGAGCAGAGGCTGTACCTAACTGGCTGACTGCATGAAAGTGCAACTTGATGCGTGAGTGGCAGGCATTTGGAATGATGTACACGCATGGCAATATTCATTTTGATTGTATATATGTAACTAATAAGTGAGGATAAAATGATGGTAGCTGGTAGGTATAAAAGAGGGCAATAATTATAATCCAGATTAGTATAAAAATTGCGCTCACGCATAGGAACAACAAGAGTTAATAGGGGAAGCAGGCAATTGTATCTTGTAAACAATAGCTGTGTGTAAGTTTATACCACTGTAAATAAATCAAGACATTGTGAATAGGTCTATTTTATTTATTAAAACCTCTATTTTTCGCGAACCTTGATGCGTCCTAGTCAATTAGCCACAGTATTAAATGGACACGGTGCAACAGACAGGTGTTACTTGGCATATATACACACAGTACAGCAGCACTGCAAGTAATTAAAAGGAAAATAAACAGCTATTTAAAAAACACCAGAATTAAAAAATTTACACTTATCCTGCTGCCACAAGCCACCAGAGAAACTACTAACCACTGAGAGAGTGATTTTTCCACTGCAGGAGTTAAAAAACTATAGGGTATCTACGGTAGCTCTCTCCTCTGGAATAATAGCCAATAAACATATTTTATTTTAACTTTAGACATTAACTCCCGAGTGCGGTGGAATATACACACTGTGCTTATTACTTACATGGCAATATTTACGTAAGAAGATGGTTAAAGGATAAAAATGGCTGAAAGGGAATATTAAATAGGGCCTCAGAAGTGCTCACTTTGCCATGAACAGCCTATAACATATTTAGTGTTAAAGCCACTGACCTGGCAACACTGAATTAAAGAGCGCGAATAAAGGTTGGTATGCGCAGCTTCTTTCCTACTCCGCTCCCCTCAACGTACCCTAGAGATGCCAGGACCAAACGCCGGCCTGTGCGGGCAACTGGGCTCGGGAGAGGCAAGAATAGAAGGGGAAGACTCGGCTGCTGGCGTTATGTGCCACACGTAACTGTGCGAAAATTAACAAACGGTACGCACCTTAAAAATATAGATTTATACATTTTTAAATATGTTTACAGGGAACGCCAAGCGTCTAGGCGTCGTCATATGACATTACGCAACTGGTTATAGTATCCCCGCTTTACGTTTGGCGTTGATTGGGTGACTGCTTACACAACAAATGTAACTAACTTGCATTTAAAAACTAAAAGTTTGTATTATCAGGGAATGTAAACGCAGAACCATGTAGTCGAAGGTTTCGCAGTGACCTTGATTACACAAAGTGCGTCAGAACTATATCATGAACACAGGTTGGTCATGAACTCTATATAGAAACTCTGTGAGTTGTTTCGTTATGGAGAAATAAAGTAGAAAACATAATGTGGCCTAGGACCTAGCGTGATTATTAAGGGAGAGACGCGGCTTTGAAAATTGGATATTGAACTAGTTATTTGCTAAATGTCAAAAGCAGGGTCTTCCCTAGTGTTGAGTTGGGTTGAGAGATTTGGACGTCTCTTAACATCGAGATCTAGAAAGTCGATGAGGGTGAAGCGAGGTGAGTATGGGTATGAACATCGTCCCTCTGGAACACATAAACAAGGATAATCTCGAAAATTAATTACTTTTTCCAGAGTTCATGAAACATGGCACGTACTACCGGAGAAAAGACTGATGATGTACTCGCCCATCTCGGAGGGAAGAGAAGAAACTGCGTAGGAAGTTAGAAAAATATTCACAAATTAAATTTCCTACATATTTGCTAAACTATTATTTCTACATGAAGCTAAATAAATAAACTGTTGCAGGGGATATCATCCTCCTGCAGCGACCTCCCCGAACACGGGAGCACACGGCAAACACGTCATGCCGCGACCGTATCTGTGCAGAGAGTCAGGCAGAAAACAGTTATCGGCGTCAGGAGGATACGAAATTGCACGTTGCGTGAGGGCACAAAGGTAACAAAATTTAGTTCGGCGACCATTCCTAGAGAGCGCTGGGGGGTACCGCAAACTGTCCACAACTAAACCGCAACTGTCCTACAGCAAGAATAACGTGCGTTGCACCTCCGGCAAGTAGCGCAGACGAGGTACAGCGCGAAGCGTCCCATGTTTCAAGGAATGAGAGCGCATCAACTGTCATCCTGTTTGCAAGCTGAGCTGTCTGCAGCAAGCGACCGACTTCCTGCCCGGCTTGGCAGCGAAGTTAACTTTGTACCAACTGCGAGTAAATTAATACTTTTAAAATTAATACTTGACTGAAAAAAATATTCTGAAATAACTCAATTGCCATAAAATTTGGATAAATCAGCATAGGCCTAAACTTTACCAACATAGTGACACAATTACTTGGACAAAAATATGAAAATATATGAAATTATGTGAAACTTGGAAAATATGGTGCCACAAAATTTTGGAAAAATTTTACGTCACAGTGTGACAGTTTGTTTATGTTGATGTGGGCAGGAACGCTTTTACTCTTTGTGCTCAACTCGGTGAGCAAGAGGAGAAAGAGCTGCTCTTAGGGAGCAGAAAGAGCAGTGCTCGTGCCACGCGAACTACAAACCAAAAAAGTGCTTCCGGTAGCACGAACGGCAAAGAGCGAGAAAGAGCGTAAAAGAGCAGAAGTAGTAGAAAGAACATACCACGCGAACAAACCGTAAGGTGGCTGCCTGGGTAGGCCGCCGAACGTTGTGTAGAGTTCCAGCCGGAAATGTTTTATTAAAAAACCGTCCCTACGTGTCTGAGTCAGGTCTGCTTACGAATAGCATTTCAGAAACGTTACGCGTCTGTATACGTTTTTCAGTTCCTCCTTTTCTCTCTAAAGCATTTTTATTGGTAAATGGCTCAAACGGGTGTTTACATGGTCATTTTTAGGTATGAAAATCCCGGTATGAAGCTTTAAAAAAGGAACAGGTACGTGCGTCAAACCTTTATTTTAATCACCACGTCATAAAATGGTAGGGTCTCTGCTGAAAGTCTCATAGAGCCGCGTTATCGACGGCAAGACTTCACGCCAGTTTAGTGCTTTGCGCGTAGAGGCGGTGGGAGAGTTGATGCGCATGCCTCGGTCGCCCCAAGCGCTCCCAAGCGCTCCCAAGCTTTTGGTCCTCAGACGTGCAAAATCCCTTCAGCCAGGTGGTCACCTTAAGAACCGCCCAGATCTCTGACCCCGTGCATGTGTGACAGACGTGGGCGGAGCTCACCTCCTGTGGGCGAGCACTTCCAGCAGCAGCATGAGGACCGAGGTTAGGAGCCCCAGAAGCAGCACGACCAGCACCGGGTAGCAGTCGATGAGGCCAACGCTCATGAAGCTGGAGCCGCGCGAGTTGCACTCGGGCTTGCCAGTGTAGTACCGGTTCCAGTTGCGCTTCTGGAAGCCGCGCTCGATCAGCTTGTTGTACCTGCCGGGAAACCCACTCCGTGCTACTGCCTTTCATTCCTACAGCTTCTGGGAGAATTAATTTTTTAAACCCAAATGGGAGCCGATAGTTAAAATCACTCTGGTCATTTTATTTAAAATTTGTTTTATTGCGCAGTCTAATTTTTTCAACAAAAAACGGTATAATTTAATATAATTAAATAATTAACAAAAAATTGTTTATTTAATAATTAGTTAAAATTATACAGTTTTTTGTGTTAAAAAAATTAGACTACATAATAAAAAAAATTGGAACAAAATCACCAGAGCGATTTTACATTATCGGCTCCCGTTTGGGTTTAAAAAATTACCTCTCGCAAAAGCTGTAGAAATGGGAGATCATGGCCTTAAGCTGGTTCCACAATACAGCGTTGCGATGCGATGCGTGCCGACGCGATGGGCAGCGACCTTCCACACGCTCAAAGTTCACTACAGATTTTCTTCAAGTTTATTGAGTTCGATTCCGCGAATGCTGTGTGACGTCACTCTGCCGTTTTGTCGTTCAAGCCATTGAATACTCAAATTCCTTAAAAGATTTTCGTTTCGAACATGTTCTATACTTTCTTGAATCCAGTTTTTGAACTAGCACTCTGACTAATAAAAAAACAGTAATGTCTTAATACAGTAATGTATGCTTATTTAAGCTGCAAAAATATTTACATATATTTATTTCGTGCAAAGTATATATATCATATTAGAAAAATTATAGCTTTTATTTTGACAAATTGTTTTCAATATGGCATGATTTGTAGAGTTTATAAATAAAGCTATTGAACAATAATAGTTTTTAACTGAAATATTTGCTGAAATTTTTTATGTAGCCGCTTTAATATGTATTGAGTACAACTGCATGTGTGAAAAGCCTTTCATAACTTTCAAATAATATTTCAATTTTTATTTAAGTGCATGTGAACACTTTCTGTATTCAATAAGTTGAATCAAATTGTTTGAATTCAATAATAACGGCTTTTACTGTGTCGCAATATTGAGAGACGATGTGCCGGAGACGTACGCTGTCTGAGAAAGTGCTGCTGTCTGCTTCAAGGGGAAAAATTACATTTCCAGACCTCACGAATGTGACGAAGGACAAATGAAAAACGTTGACAATGTCACCGTCGCAATCGTGTGTTTCAAGTGTGTCGAAGGTAAACAAACAAGGCAGCATGAACGCGATGTGCGATCAAACTGTAGCTACATACAAAGAATAAGAGAAACGTGTTAGTTAAGACGAAGGAGAATCATTATGATGTTTTAATAAACGATTTATTTGTATTTGACATTTTTTTTCCACTTCCATGATATTTTTGTGCTCGTATACCAGGATTTACGGAAAAACTATTATTTTGAACAAATTAATTTAGGACGTGACCGTAGACGTGCTTGCCGTCTTCAAAATGTAACGAATAGTTCTTATTTTCGACGTACACGAACACCTGTTCTTCTCCGGCGTCGACTATCGCCGACAGTCGCAACGCCAGAGTTCCGCGACGGAATGCTGCCTCGCCCTGATTGGCTGCAGCTCACCACGACGCACCAACCCGTCGTGGAACCAGCTTCTGGCTAGCACCGCCAGAGACGCGATTCTCATTCGTTTGTTTCCCCCTCGCCGGGAGCACCATTACGTAAGCGTCGCTAACCGGGCGTGGTGGAGTTTGCGATATTCTGATAGGCGGGTGAAACTACGCTTCGTGCCACGGCAACTTCCACCCCGCCTGTTGTTCCCACGACGTTGATCGGCTCCCGCTAAGCGGAAAAAGCGAATGAGAATTTCTCCCTTGAGCAGTTGCCTGTGGCGGCAGCTTCTATAAAGACGCGGGGTGGGATGGGTGTGGATTTTTATAAAAATAACTTGCTAATTAGGGGTGCTGCTAACCAAAAAGTCCACTAGTTTATATTTGTGCGAAATACCGTCCAACCCTTAGACATAGCATGCGAGTATTTTTTTCCTCGCATAAAAAAACATTTTACCGTATAAGTTGTTGCATCAGTGTACGTCAAAATTACAATTTTAACGTTTTGGGGCAAGCAAATGTATTAAACGAAAAGAAAATTTAACAAGTGGTGTCTGAATGGTCATGTTTTAATTACCTTCAAAGTTTTCTTGCCAAAATTCACTATACAAAAGTTTATAAACTTCTACAAATAAAAAAATATGTAAAAAATATTTTAAAATATGGAAAACATTTGATTGCATGATTTGAAAGATTTATTGAAGTAACACGTGGTATTTTATTTCAGTGTGAATTATCAGTTTTTATTATTCGTTCGTCTGAAATACATTGATATTGTGATTTTGACGTGCTAATACGCAAAACATTTGCTATGTAAAATTGTGTTATGCAAGAGAATATTACAAGTCAGTGATGTTTACAAGTTAAAGAGTATTACATTCAAATATAAAATAATGCATTTTCTGGTGACCAGCACGTCTAAAGTACCCTCAGCTTCACACTGGCGGTAAAGAAACTTAAGAACTGCCCCCGGTAAACAGCAAGTCAAGACAAGCTGAATGCTGTTTCCATTCTTTACATCAAAACAGACATATTCCATTAAATAGACCACGATGTTCTTATAAATGACTTCGCACAGAAGAAAGTACAACGTAAACTGCTGTCAAGTAAGATGCCACACATTCATGTATGAAACTTATTCTGTTAGTTCTTGTAACGTAACGTTTAAGTGATTACATATTTTCAATTGTCTTTACTACGAAGAATACCGTGTGTACTCGAATAAATGATCATAATCACCAGAGTGGAGTAGATGAGTACAAGTAGAGCATATCTCGTCAAGGAACATCTCGTCTAACGTCCGTGCAATGTGCAGGAGTGGGTTATGCAACTCTGTGTGCGAGACGTGTTAACCAGACTGTGCGCAGTTCTGCGCGTCTAATAACGCAGTTCAGTGCCGCATGGTATCTGTCAGTCTCAGTGTAGCTTTTCCGTCGGCACCTTGACGCGCACTTCCCGAAACAGTGGATAAGTAAGGGAGAACCCAATAGCGTGGCCGCCAAGCTCGCCTGACATCGCACCGTCTGACTTCTGACTGCGGGGCAACATCATGTTTATCTGTACCTTGTACAGCGTGTGGGCAGTCGGGTCTCCAGTAACCTTAGCCCAATGGGTATAACAGGAGTGTAATTCAGAGCAACGCACAGTGTGCACAGCGCCCAGCACTAGTATTGTATTCAGAACAGCCACAAAGCCACTTCAGAAATTGTATTTTGCCACTTCAGGTATTCGGTAGGTAATCCATGCTGTGCATACATGTCTGCACCCAGACAATAATAATTAGCACCACCGCGCTCTAGTTAGCTGCAGTTGAATGCAATGCAATAGAAAGAGATTACGCTCCTTCCAATCGCGGTGGATGGGCGTGGTTACCACCTCACCTGCTAACAGCATCGTACAGAGTTGAATCTGCTGGTGCCACCCTAATCGATGGTGTTTGCGGTGTACCACTTGACGCGAGGGACGATGAGCTCACGACGTGGATACGGAGAACATTCGACACCACCAAAGCCACGCAGGAATACCTTTGCGCATGCGCGTCGCAACGTGCTTCAGCGCTGCACTGCGTGTGTGGCCGACGGTGGCGGCTGAAACTTCGAGCAGACGCCGTGAGCCCCCATACCTTCTTAACAAGTGTGTAAATAAATTGTAGTTTCATTGCACTGTCCGTTTCCATATTATTGTGGCTGCCTCCCCGCCCATGCACATTGTCACTGCCATCGTGGGTTAACTATGGATGTTAGGCAATTTGTTTCTTGACGAAATATGATCCATTTGTGCCCATCTATCCCACTCCGGTATTTATTATAATTTATTTAAGTACACCCGGTCGACAGGTTCCGGAAACGAGAAGGCGGGGTACAACGGCAAACACGCTTCCTAGGGTGACAGTATGTCTAAATTCAGCCCTTTACGAAATACCTAGTCTGCATATCGTGAACCTTTAAACAAACTCGTTCGTTTCTCGCGCTTAGAACTTGAAATTTAAACGGACGACAGCCTCTGTTTTACAGTTATATTAATTACACCGCCAAAACTGTCAGCTTTCCTTCATTTGTTGGGGACAGTATCTTTCTCAATTAGCATATTAACCTCTACGCCACGAAAGCACATGTGCACAGTAAAAAATGTTTCCCTTTCGTTTACAAACAAAAACTTGGAAAGTAGTTGCCAAGAAATTTCCGTGAAGTACCACAAAAACGACGCAAATTTCTAATTTTGTCACATGTTTAAATGCTTTGAAAAAGCTGCCAGCATTTTTGGATAACTTTCAATTGTAGCTGACTTAAAGATTCTTGCTATTTACTGAATCTTTGTAATTTGTAACAACACACAAATTTTCTTGTTACTATCCATGAGCATGTTTCCAAGGCAGCGGGGTGAGCCGGAAGGGGAGGNATGTTTCCCTTTCGTTTACAAACAAAAACTTGGAAAGTAGTTGCCAAGAAATTTCCGTGAAGTACCACAAAAACGATGCAAATTTCTAATTTTGTCACATGTTTAAATGCTTTGAAAAAGCTGCCAGCATTTTTGGATAACTTTCAATTGTAGCTGACTTAGATTCTTGCTATTTACTGAATCTTTGTAATTTGTAACAACACACAAATTTTCTTGTTACTATCCATGAGCATGTTTCCAAGGCAGCGGGGTGAGCCGGAAGGGAGGGGGGTGTAGATTAACAAAATGTGGTCTTGCGAATCACCTGAAGTGTATAATTCTGCAAGAATTGATCGGTTGCTGGTACAAAAAATAGATGTACTGAGTAGAGTCAACCTAAAATGGTAAAGACGGCTCCGAATCAGTTAAATCAACATTGCTCTACTGGAAATCAGTTACAGCTTCTGCGTATTGCAGTAGTCTTATCTGTGTCTGAATTTCGCCGTTTTAATGATGGCATCCGTATTCCAGCGAATTCCGCTACTCCAAGCTACTGACTCCCGGTAAGTAGCTCGTTAAATAAGGATGATGATGATGATGATGATGATGATGATGATGATACTCGTGAAGGGGTGCGCCGTGTTAAGAAGGCAACACTCGCCGAAATATGGGTTTTCAAAGGGAACCCACGGGAGAACCCTGAAGTGACAGTTGCGACGAAGCCCTAAGTTCGAGTAGCAGAAGAATGCAATAGTGGGAGAGACGGCAGTAACAGGAAAAAAAAACCCTGACGGCTAACGGCAATATCCGCTACGTTTCCAACATGTGAAAATCCGTGAGAAGGCTCCCCACCCCCTCAGGTTATTAACTAACTTTCGGCAAATTCTTTACATCCCAGTGCAAAACAATAGGTAGATATGCTGAAAGCGGGCCTTATGAAACTTTTTTTTTTACTTCCCTTAAACTGATATACGACGAAGAAATTTCAATTTAATTTTTAAGCATAATTACAAATGGATAAAGTATAAGGTATAAAACATTAAGGAATTATGCTTCTCTTCGCGTTTTTACACTACTTATAAGATATTAAACTATTGAATAAAAATCTCCAAGCTTATAATGGTATGGGCTGTTCGAAGTTAATTGAGTACTTTTAAAACCCCCGCTTAAGATATACTTTTCTCCTGGTTTTGTATTCTTTCTTCATAAGTAAAACTTACGTAGCCATGTGCCTAATAAGTTTATCTATGCGTCAGGCTAGTGAAAACGTGAAATTGTTAAGAACCTAAATGAGTTACTAATATGCCAGTTCTTACTCTAACGTGTAACTCAAATAAAAATCCACTTTATTTTCCAAATATTTAAACATTGCACTCCTAACATTATGGAAAAACTTAGAGTTACTATACAAAATTATCTGCTACGTTATCTGAGAGCCTTCATGACAGTGTGCGCAACAGCACATAAGCAGTTTACATACAGTTATTTTTTTTCCAAAGGTTGAATTCAAAAGTGCTTGCTTTACCGTAAAAAGGCCTATAAACAGTTGCCCGCAACGTATTCACTTTCAGCGACTAGTATTTAGTAGAGCATGAGTGGGTGAAGAGATTTGGGCGGCTTTTAACAGCGAGGTCTTGAGAGCCGATGAGGATGATTGAGGTGAGTATGGAGCAGCGCCGGAATGAAAGGGCGGGGTAAACGGGAGATCATGAGGAAAACCCGCCGACCAACGGCATCGTCCGGCACTATTCCTACTTGCGAAAATCTGGGAGTGACCCAGCTGGGGATTGAACCCGGTTCGCCTTGGTGGCAGGCTAGTGGGCTAGCCGCTCAGCCACCGCGGCCCCTTTAGTGGAGAGTGAAGTGGGGTGGCGAGGTTTATACGGCTCGTAAGAGTGAGGTCTTGAGAACCGATGAGGGTGAAGCGAAGTGAGTATGGAACGACACCGGAATGCTAGGGTTGGGGAAACGGAAGATCCCCGAGAAAGCCAGATTCCCATGTTCAGAAATTCGTAAGTCCCGTTGGGAATCGAGCCCGATACGCTATTGTGGGAGGCGAGTAGTCTGACCACTAAACCACCGCGCGCCCCTAAGAGTGACTTGAGTCATTGATTCTGGGTTACGTTGCCATTAGCGGGACACTCACGCGATGGCCATGATCTCCTTGTAGACGGAGCCCTTCTGGATGATCTGGTAGGCGTCGACGACCTGTATGTAGGGGATCCTGGTGAGGCCACACTTCTCGTCCTCCTCGAAGGTGTCGAGCACCAGCTTGTAGCCCGTGCCCACCTCGAAGTGGAAGGCGAACATGCCCTTGCGGAGTCGCCCCACGCCGTCCGCCAGCTCGATGTAGCGAGGCGGCCCCCCGGGCGGAGCTATCTTCCTCTGGTAGATGGCCTTCCGCACCGGCTCCTCGGCCCTCTGCAGCGCAAGATCACACAGNGGCTCTTAAGGTGGCCACCTGGTTGAAGGAATTTTGCACGTCTGAGGCCTGAAAGCTTGGGAGCGCTAGGGGCGACCGAGACATGCGCGTCAACTCTCTCGTCTCTACGCGCGAAGTACTGAACTGGTGTGCGGTCTTGCAATCGATAACGCGCCTCTATGAGACCTTCAGCGAAGACCCTGCGATTTTATGACGTGATAATTAAAATAAAGGTTTGATGCCAGTCCCTTTACCTTTTTTGATATTTTGTGCCGGGATTTTCATACCTAAAAATGACCGTGTAAACACCCGTTTGAGCCATTTTCCAAAAACATCCTTTAGAGCGAAATGGAGGAACTGAAAAACGTCTACAGATGTGTAACGTTTCTTAAATGCTATTCGTAAGCAGACCTGACTCAGAGACGTCGAATGGTTTTTAAATAAAACGTTTCCAACTGGAGCTCTGCACACCGTTCGGCGGTCTACCCAGGCGGCCACCTTAACAACGAGGGTTTGATAGCCGATGAGGTTGAAATGAGGTGAGAATGGATAAGCGCCGGAATGCAAGGGCGGGAGAGACGGGAGATCACTGGGAAAACCCGCTGACCAGCGGTATCGTCCTGCACGATTCCCACCTGCGGAAATCCGTATTGTCCCGGCCAGGAATTGAACCTGGTTCACCTTGGTGGGAGGCGAGCAGACTAACCGCTCAGCCACCGTGGCCTGTGACGCAATGACGTGGCTGTTCCTTTGGTGTGGGCTGTGGGTGAACTCATTCTCTGATTGGCTGCGCTAGGCTCTGGACACGGACAGACCTTGTCTCTGATTGGCTACTGCGTGCTGTGAAAGGTTGCCTATTGGCTGGGCTGCCAGCTGGCAAGCAAACTACCATCGCGCTGACTGACGAACGGCATTCCGACATGTTGGCGGCTAGTGACTCTATTTTGCTGGGATGCGCGAATGGAGTTTGCAGAGTAAGCGCCTGCTTCACCTCTGTAATCTTCAGTGCTCTCTGGCCAAATTACGTTCCGTGCACAGTTACTTCCAAAATACCTGAAGCATTGCTGAACTTCTGCTTTCGGGCTATTTCCTACTATGCATTCAACGGCGACGCTGCCGCGCGCATCAAGTGTGTCATCGCCTCTACGGGCAAGGCTCTGAACTGGCGTCCAGTGTTCTCGTCGTGCTGCTGCACCTACCATAAGCACTTGAAGCGGTGATCCTGTCCATTTTGTTTGTGGAAATTCTGTAGCAAAGTTCAATGCAGGACCCTACGCTAGTTTCGAGAAAAAAATNATCCTGTCCATTTTGTTTGTGGAAATTCTGTAGCAAAGTTCAATGCAGGACCCTACGCTAGTTTCGAGAAAAAAATCACCAGGAATATTTTAAGCTGCGATAGTCAGAAAATGTCGTTTCCGGTCATGTTGAAGAGCTTCAAAACAGTGTTTGCAATAGACGTGATCTGTTGTAAGTTGTATTCCGACCTAGTATGAAGTGTTATTTCGTTTAGTGTTCAAACAGATTGTGCACGTTATGAACTGTTTGTTTCAAGAACGCATATTACAAACAAACCGCAACTCAGTCCACGTGCCACGTAGACAGGAGCTCTTATTGCACCAAAGCGACAACGTATAATATTTTGAGTGAGAACCGTGTCTTATCTGGTATTACCAACATGCATATTTTCTTTCTGAAATTTTTTTTTTATTATTTATAAATTAAATGTTATAATTTATAGCCATAAATAGAAGTAAAAGTTCAATTTAACCAAAAATAAAACACTTTCCTGTTAAGAGAAGTGTGAAACGCTTGTGATACATGGTATATTTATGAAACAACTAAACGCGCCATACATGGGGTGATTTTTCTAAGGTTTGATTCGAAAAGTGTGAAGAAACAGTGAACAGACTACTGTAATGAAGTGCTAAGTCATCAGACCGAGCGAGGTGGCGTGGTGGTAAATCACCTGGATGGCTCTCTGATTTAAATTTNAATGAAGTGCTAAGTCATCAGACCGAGCGAGGTGGCGTGGTGGTAAATCACCTGGATGGCTCTCTGATTTAAATTTCTGGTTGTTTCCCGAAATCACTCCAGGCAAATGCTACGGTTCCTTACTTCAGGCAGTTGGCCGGTTCCTTCCCCAGTTCCTTCCCCAGTTCCTACGCCTCTCTGAGCAACTTTCTCCGTCTCTAATGGACTCGCTGTCGACGACCTAGCTAAAAAAAAAAAAAAAATGGAGCAATTTTCCATCGTTGGCTGCCGATATTATTAAATATTCATCAATCTGAATGCACGTAGACTCCTCATAATAATTCCAGTATATTGCCTCTAACATGTGAATTATTTGGCAATTTAGATCAGAAAAATTAACAATTTCATAATTATAACACAAAAAGTAAAAAAAAAAAAAAAAACATTAATGTCTGTGTAGGAGACACGGCCAAGGGTATCGTGTGAATGCCTCTGCGTTTGCAGAGAAAATTTCATTTCGAATATGGGAATGAAATGAAAGTAATGAAGTGGATACTTGGCTTTTATGACTTCAATCGACAGATTTGCTGTCAGTCGCCGTGGCTACCCACCCGCTCCAACTCAAGGTCATGCTCGTATTGTAGTCGCATACCCAATCGAACGAGACCACGTTAATTTCGATAGTGTTATCAGTTACGACGTTATATTGTCGGAATGGATCGCCCTGTAAACGCTACATCGCCGTATCCGTCTGGGCACCACATGTGTCGGTCTGATTTTTAAAAAGGGTGTTTACATCAAAAACAATTTAAGCACGAAGCTCGTAAACTTTATTGTGCTGCAAAAACGTCCCTCGTTCGCAGCTAGCAAGCTTTCCGACAAACTTTCGAGACATTTGAAAGACTTGTATTATTCACGTCCAAAAAAAAAATTTTTACTCATTTAAAATGCTGTTTATTCTATCGAATAACCAGAAGATCTCGCCTGCGTTCTTGTTATTGGTTTATGTAATCACTCACTTTTTTGTCAACTCAGACTTTCCCAATATCTCTGTTTAAACNCTGCGTTCTTGTTATTGGTTTATGTAATCACTCACTTTTTTGTCAACTCAGACTTTCCCAATATCTCTGTTTAAACATGTACGGAAAAATATATAATGTACACAATAAACTAAACTCGAATCAAAGTTTCCATTGAAAGATGCGCACTTACAGACAGAATATTTTTTCAAAAGTTGATTTCAAGATTGCTTAGTAAGCCACGAACATAGTAAACTCATGGCTTCTCTAATGTACTTTAAAGGCGAGATGTGCAGAAGTTCTTTTAAGAACTGTTTTGCATGTTCATAGTTTCAACTGCGTCATTGGTTGTCTAATTCACCGGGTTCGAATACCAATTACATGTTTCGTAAACCTTCGTTAACTTAACATACCAAAAACCCAAGCTTACTTTCAAAAACACTTGGACGCCGTTCAAATACTCAAAGCCACATCATATCTTTATTTTAAATTCAAAATTTAGTAATTATAAGCAGAATTTTGAACCAACGGCGAAAGTATTTTTACTACCAAGCGTGGAACAATATTTGCATGTTTTAAAAATAGTACGAATAATTATATTTTATTTTGTATTTAGGACGTGTAGTCAGATGTTCGTCTTATTTGTCTTTCACTAATTCACTTATTTAGTCTATTCGCAGTTACCTCGCACTTTTTGAATCAAACCTTTGAAAAATTACCCTATGTATGGGGTGCTTTGTTCTTTCCTGTATATGTCATGTATCATAATCGTTTAATACTTATGTTTGACGGAGAAGTATCTTATTTTTGTTAAATTTAACATTTACATATATTTTACCTATATATTATAATATTTATGTTACAGTTAATATGAATAAAGTCAGGAAGAACATGAGTGTGTTGATAATGCCTAGCAAGAAATAGGTCTTATGTAAAATATTATTAAAGTGACTGCGCACTAATGCGGTGCGCTGCCCTTTTTCCAAACTTTGTCAAGTTTCGTATGCATGAGGCGGAAGAATATCCTGAAAGTAGAACTTGAGCCAGGCTTCGAAAAAGTTGGAAGTAACCGTGAAAGGACTATATGCATTGTGTACACTAAACAGAGTTGTCAAGGTAAGGATATCCTGCGCTGCTCCGGCAGTACCTCGAAGAAGTAGCGGTTGTAGACTATGTCGTGCACCGCCAGCTTCATGCGGCTGTCCAGAAGGTCCTTCAGCGTCTGTATGGTGTTGGTCGACGACTGCAGCAGCGCCACGATGCATGCCGAGTACGAAGTGTACACAAACATTACAAAGATGAATAGCTGCAGGCTGATTATTCGTCCCGGGGTGCCTTTGGATTCCACTGGAGAACCTGAAACACATGGTCCCACGCAGAATTTTTTTTTTTTTTTTTTTTTTTTTACAAGTAAACCTTGGAGACCACGCTGTAAAAAAAATTATTAAAATCTCTACAATATAACAAAATATTTTAATCCCTACATGGTATGGAAATAATAACACATATAATGCTATGCAAATACAGGAGTGTTGAGCGTTTCTACAATACTTTTTTCAATAATAACACTTATCAAGCTGCAAATATGGTAATGTTGAGTGTTACTACTATACGAAGTTCGGAAATTCCCTATGCATTTGACTTTTACCTGGGCAAAAATGTAGGAGCGCCGCCGTAAATGAATCGAGGGGGAAAAAAAACTATAACATTCGCGTTTTCTCACTGCATATACAGGGCCTGCCCCGCGGGTCTGTTATGCACGCGACGCAAGGAAAGGCAAAGCAGTTTTGCGTACGAACACGACGCAGAACCGTACTTTGCGTTAGTTCTGAATACGACCGCACAGTTTGCGTCAACGATAAAAAAAACGGTCGCAAACTTTACGCGGGAGACATACACCGCGCAAACAACTTTGCAACTTTGCGTCTCGCGCTGCAAGAGAAAATGACGGACGTTTACCACGAGTGGCCGTAATCTCGTGAACAACATCTGTTATAATTAAATAGTGCAGCTTAAAAACAGTATTTTCCGTATGTTAAAGTATCCGTTTTCATTTCCAAAGTAGTTTAAGGTTACAGACGAAACTGATATTTGTTTTCAAAATGAGTACTTGTATTTTTCAGCTGCCATGTCGCGCAGTTGTGTTGAAGATACTGAAACTCTTGTGAGTCGCATAGTCGCCAATTACAAGGCAGTGTAGGGGATAGGGTGCTGACATTGTTTTCGCGTCCGCGAGTTTACAAGTTTTCGGCAGTTAGTGCGCCCCGAGACGTAAAATATGTGTGCGCGAGTGCGGTAGCGTGTTTCGCAGCTCCACACATGGATGCAACACTTTTAATAAGGTGAGTGAAGTGACATTCAACAAAAACTGTGCGGTATTTTTGCCGCGAAACTGTGTAAACATTGTATGTACAACCTATATCGCACATTCGATTAATCGATCGCGCACGAGCGCAAGTCGGGTTCGGTCACCTCAAGGCGTGCGGTCGCCTACCCGCCGTATTGGTAAGCGACACATGCGAAAAATTCAGTATAACTCTATTTTCATATATATATTAATTTTATTTAATTCTCAAGACTGTGTAATGACTTTTAATGCATAAAAACTTGATGGTGACGCCTCTCCCAAACCATCAATATGAAAATGCTACAAATTACCTATTAAATAATGCTATCACACCTCCGCACCGGGCCATCATGACAAGGGCACAGAGTAATACTTACCAGGCTGGTGTGCCATTCAAGGAGCATGATATATACGAGATCTAATGCCCAGCCCGCGATGAACTAACAAATGACAGTAGTATCTACTACTGCTATGGAAGTTATTTTCTGGTTGGTGGAGTGGACTCGTATGTGGACTTCCCCGGGATAATGCATGTCCACATCCGCAAGGTCGAGACCACACCGGCGCCGGACTGCTCACTATTAATCTCATCTCACAAGGACTTTTTCCCACTGGATTTCGGCCCCAAAGATGAGGTCCTAGACATCCTGTGCGAGGAGGCATACCACAATTACATGAGGGTATACAACATGCAGCCCGACCACATCGCCGACTCCAGCAACGCAGAAGAAACACACATGGACACCTCCACACAACGGAGGAAGCGGCCCATCATCAGAGCAGCAGTGACCACCCAACCACTGCTCACGACTCACAGCCAGTTCGCGACACTTCTCTGCGATGATGATGGGGGTGCCACCGCCCACACATCATCGTCAAGCACCTCGTCACCCACACACTGGCCAGCCAAGAAGAGGGTCGTCCAAGCAAGTGCCCCTGCACATGGCTCCACCACACACACCAACAGGACCACCACCCAGCAACATCCACCTCCACCACAACGCCAGCAGCAACCCAAACCACAACACCAGCAACAACCGACTCCACAACCACCGAGGCAGCAGTGGCAACAGACAATGCCACCGATAACGGTCAAACAAGTCTGGCAGCCGGATTCTGCCGCTACAAGCCGGAAATCATCGACTTGATGAAGGCTGGAGGATTATAGGTCACCATCCATTGCGACTCCATCATGCTACACACCCACACAGTCGCAGACTATGAGGCACTTGTACAGTACCTCAAAGCAAAACACTTTGAACTGTACACGGCACCAATACCAGACCAGCGGAAGGCCAGGGTGGTGATCCAGGGACTACCGGCGGAGTTTGACGTCACTGAGCTCCAAGAACTTCTGACAGAGCAGGAAATCAACACCTCAGTCATCCCAAGCTGCTGCCGGGTGGCGCTACCAGAGTACAGCCATTTTTTATGGCAACACTGGTGGGCACCACCCAGGTCCAGAAAGCGCTCTCCATTTCATCACTGGACCACATCAGAGTGCGGGTGGAGCACTTCCGAGGGCAGCAGCTGCTCCAGAGATGCCTGCGATGCCGGAAGTGGGGCCACAGCTCCCACTTCTGCTCCATGCGGGAACTCTGTGCATGCTGTGCCGGGGACCACCCGACACCGGCGTGCACCAAGGCCGACGAGACGCCCGCCACCTGTACTAACTGCCAGCAGTGCAACCTGGCAGACGCAGCTCACCCAACCAACTGGGGAGGGTGCCCCATCAGGAAGGTTGCACTGGAAAGGAAACTGCAGGTGAGCAGGCCACCTAACACCAACAATCACACCGCCACCACACCAATACGCACACACACATCACTCACTGTATTCACGCACACTTACACCACGCAATCCCACGCAGCAACACCAACCCACGCAAACGCAACACACAGCAAAACCACACCAACACAATACCTGGCCACATACCCAACCAGCCAGAATAACAGCCTACAGAAACGCCGCTCCGAACAACACCTCACATGGCGAGAACCCCCTTTCAGCAGCTGTGGAATTTCTGCAGCTGTTGAAAGAACTCAAAGTCACACACCTGCTACCAATCCTAGTCAACTCCTAACGTAAATTCAATATGGTGCAAACCTCAGCGGAAAAGTGTGATTAGATCATAGAAATTATCACAGCTCTCGCAACCAACACTGATTAAGTTCATGATCTGGAATGCCAGCTCAATCCACAACAAACAAGTGGAATTCACACATTTCATCTCAATCCACAAACCCGACCTGGTTTTCCTGGTGGAAACCTGGCTCAGTACGAATGCGTGTTTCGATGTCCCAGGGTACAGGGTGCTATGTGCAGACAGGCAGGGCAGAAAAAAGGGAGGTGTGGCGATCCTTGTGTGGGGGAACCTGTCTTTTCACCAAAGACAAACACAGCAACTACACCACATGGAAGTTGTGGTGGTTCGCCTGCACACGAATTCCATGCCTTTCATGGCCATGGTTATCTACATCGCACCCAACATACCATTCCCTACCGAAGACCTGAACAACCTGAGGAGACTGGACAGCCGAGTCCTTATCGCAGGTGATTTTAACGCCAGACACACGACCTGGGGATGCCAGGCTAACAATTACAGCGGAAAAGCCCTACACTCATATGTAACTGCAATCCCACTCATTCACGCTCCTCACGATTTCACATATCACCCCCACTCATGCACTGGAAGCCCGAGTGTGCTGGACATCGCGCTGGGCACGCCCTGGCCGAGGGTCAGCGCACTCGAGGTGATCCCAGAGCTCACCTCAGATCATTACCCTGTAATTGGCACTCTCCACACAATCATCGATCATGCACCTCGCACCCCCATCTTCAACTACAAGTTGGCAAACTGGCAAAGCTTCAAAGCTACGCTAGATGAGAAGTTCGACCTGCAACACCAGGCAAAAACACCACTGGAAATAGACCAACATGTGGCTCACATAGCCAGCTGGCATGTGGGCGAGGAGCTGCGACGCCTCCGAGGTCTATCGTTTGTGACTGGCTCCGTGTGGAGGCATGCTCGGCTACTCCGATCCGGCCATGTCCCCATGCCACCTCTTGAGGTGGGTGGAAGACTGACGGAGTCGGCAGCCGAAAAGGCCGAACTCATGGCAGACAGTTTCGCAGAGACATTCCTCCTGGCACCCATACCCCCTCACATCTCACGACTACCCACACACTATCGCCCACCCCCACCACCATCCAAGGGCTCAATCTCTCTGGCCATGCCACGGCTGGTCAAGAGGGTAATTGATCGGATAAGGACGAGCGCTGCCCCCAGGCTCCGACGGCATCACACCCCGTCTCCTGAAGTCCATCTCTCTGAAAACCCTGGTGCACCTCACCAACATCATAAATTCCATCCTCCGCACTGTACACTTCCCAACCACATGGAGAGAAGCCACGGCCGTGCCCATCCTGAAAGGGAGGGCAGCTGCCAACCTGCCGGCATAGTACCGCCCGGTATCACTGTTATCGGTAATATCGAAAGTGGCAGAGTGCATTGTACTGGCCAGGCTGGAAGCGGAAGTAGCCCGTCTACGACCGCTGCCGGACTTCCAGTTCGGTTTCCGGCCTCACCTGTCAACCCAACACGTACTCGCATACGCCACCGACATTGTCACCCACAACTTCACCCGCCACTATCACACGGGGCTGGCGCTCCTAGACCTCAGCCGTGCATTCGACAGAGTAAATCATCAAGCACTTTTACTGAAACTCGCATTCCTGGGGTTCAGCCCTGCTATCATCTTCATCCTCCACAACTTCCTGGAAGCCTGCACATTTTGTGTGCGAGTGGAAGGGTCCATCTCACGCCCTAGGGCAATCACAGCAGGAGTTCCCCAGGGATCTACACTCTCTCCCCTACTATTTGCTCTGTACACAAACGATATTCCAACTTCCCCCGAATGCATGGTCATCATGTACGCGGATGATACCGCAATCCTGGCCCAACATAGAGACCTACACATGATTAGCGCCCGGCTCACCGTGGCCATCCGTGCTATATCAACTTACTTTCAGGCATGGGGCATCCCTCTTAACACCAACAAAACAGAAACCATTATCTTCACCCGTCATCGCCCCAAACTACCACCTCCCATTTCAGTACACGGTAAACTCATTAAATGGAAAGATACAGTCAAATATTTCATAGTTACCTTAGACAAAACATTAAAATTCACACCACACTTTTCCACTGTAACAGCGCAGGCCCATCGCGCATTTAACTCCCTCTCATCAATTCTTTAAGTTAGAAGTCCTCTCTCAGAGTTTGACCGAGCCCGCCTCTTCAAGGCCTACATCATCCCAATCCTCCTATATGCCTCAGTCATATACGCCCACGTCCCCAACTCCCGTCTACATCCAATCACCGCCTGTTTTAACAAGCTGCTAAGGGAAACACTGGGCCATTACAGGAAAACTAACACCTTTAGATACACTATAGCACACACAGACACACCACGAACACTCATCAACACTTACACTACACGGTTTTTCAAAAAAGCCAGAAAACACACACTGCCCACTGTCAAACACCTTGGCATACACGACATGGCAGCCACATACCCACACCACCTCATCATTTATTTTCCGGGTACATGCCTCCCTGATGGGGCAGCCCCGCCAAGCAGCAATAGAAGAGCACGCCAACAATTTTTAAAAATGTAATATAATGTATAAGTATAAAGAAAGCCAGAGTGTCATTGCAATCAGTGTATCAATGTATATATGTTAGATTTAAGCAACAGTAAATATTAGTGAGAAACATTGTGGACACACACCAGTGCTAGATATAGTTAGTATACATTATGTTAATAGTTTGTAAGGCCATTTTAGTTAGGATATAAGTTACTATGTAAGTCACTAATGATTTTTGTTTATTTTTTACCTTAAAATTGTATAAAATATGCACACCAGTGTAAAAAGACCACTGAAAAGTGTGTTTTATATATATATATATATATATATATATATATATATAAACTGTGAAAACCACCAGAAGAGCCCTACGGGCTGGAATGGTGATTGTATACTCACTTGTAAGATAAAAACCAAAGAAAAATGTAAAATTAACCAATAAAAGTTTTTAAATTGTAAATTGTAATTGTTTGAAGTAGAGCTAGAACGTTCGTGAGTTCTAATACGATATGGTCTTAAAAAAATTTAACTAACAGTCGTTTTTCAGTGTTTTAACGAAATAGTTCTTTCAAATTCCTTCTCGCCGTACACACAAATTATGAACATTTTTTAATATCTGAAATTTATATCCATGTAAGTCTACGCTACGTATTATGTACTACGCATGAGTTAAAAATACAATGAATGTAATTACAGGTTTTTTTTATTATATATTGGGAGTTACAAATTACAATGAGCTAAATTAAATATGGTTGAAGTTATGGGGTAATTTACCTATTATGAACTAACACTTTAAAGAGAAAATATTCTGTTCATTAGGTTGCATTATTTCAGTGAAATTCACGTTTCCAAAAGTTTTATCGTCTCAAAACACATATATTCTATAAACTCGTGATTTTTACGTGGAATTTTATGAATAGACTGGGAATGTTAGCGTTTATAAGTTATGATTATAAGCAGGTACACAAGACAAACGCACGTAAGAGTATAAGAAAAATATGAAATATCACAGTTGACAACTTCGTCTAGACGACCACGTTTCAATATTTTGCTTTATATTTGTAATGTGTGTATTTAAATACTTATTTTCTTCTTTGCGTACGTGTTGTTCATTTACGTGAAGTCAAAAATGGCTTTTCGGAAACTTTGAAGACAGACACTTGCATAAATTTTATTCAAAAGGGAGATATTTTTCAATGTAAGAATTGCCAACTGTTGTCGCAAAGTGTGTGTAGAATGTAGAGTGTTTGCTTTGAAGCAAAAGGTAGCGATCATCGCAAGGAGGGGTCATAATCGCTAGAACGCTATCTGAAACACTGTAGAAGGCAGAGTTGCGTTCGGAAGCAAACTAGCGTTCGTGGGTCATAATAGGCCTGCTGGTGTGGTCAATTTACGAATAATTTCTTAGAGGCCAGTTTTAAAAGTCTTTCCATAGCTTAAAGATGTGCACTGTTTTAGCGGCGTAATAGAAATGGAACGCTGAAAAATAAGATAAGTCTGGAAAACAAACCCTCATATCAGTCGACGATGACTAAGTTTGAACGCTTAATTTACGAATTGTACTTTTTCTTTTTAGATAATTGCTGCAGATGGCACGACCTGTTACAGGAAAATAATTTTCAGTCAATTGACATTTTGAGGGTAATTGAGGTACATACATCTTAACTGATTTAAGGCAGACGTCGTCTCGAGTAAGAACATTCGGGTTCTACAAGCCACAGTCCGACTATCATTTCACACAATTAATTGAAACTTACTCCATTCTACCAGCCATCGAAGCCTCCACAATTTTTGCGCGATTTGGTTAGAAATTGAATGCCGATCATCTTAAATGCAATTTTATATGTCAACCAAGTTATATTTATACGTCAACCAAATTACTGAAGCCGATTTAATTAAACTGTCATTCATTACGCACTGCAAAGTAGTAAACAAGTTTTATTTTGTTAATTTCGTGATTTATATACGGAGTTGCAAATTTTTCAAATCTAAATTCACAGACCGGTCTTTGTGTCGTATTATGGCCCTAAAGTTCCACGTGCTAAAATAAAAAAAAGGGGGCAATGTCGAATGCTTGATTTATTTTGCAACGATCAGTCTGTGTTCTTGAATTATTGAATGATTGTGCCAGAGCTTATTTCTTATAATGTCTCACATTACTTCGCCATTAGTGCGATGAATAGGTAAGCCATTTATTTCGTAGCATGTGAGGTAACGACATTCAGGTAAAAGATTTATTGCATTTATATCGACATAAGTCATCGCCTCAGTATCCTTTCATATGAATTAAATGTAGTAACGCTATATGGCACAGAAATTTTCCTTTTCTTTCCATAATTAATATTAGGCATAATCTGATAGTTATTTAAAGGAATTCCCACAAGAAAATTTTAGTAAGTGCTTTTATAAGAGTGCATCCAGTTGAACGAAAAGACACATCATTCGTAAAAAATACACAAGATCGCCAATAAGGCGAAAGATAGTATACTAGTAACCTTTATTTTTTAAACGTTGAATAAAGAGTACATTTTTATTTTGCGTAAGACCTTCTATGTCGTTAAAACGCCTTCATTCGTCACTGAAGAAATTTTTAGTCAACAATTGCACTATATGAGATATGAATGTCTGTCATTGGAATAATATTTTGTAGCATAAAATTCCATGTAAAGTAAATTTAAATCATAAAATTTGACCCTTGCAATTTAAATAAATAAACTTTACAAAATATCTACAAATGGTTTCGTGTACCTATGATGTTTCTTTTGGTGCATTAATGTGTGAATTAAGTGACTATAACCAATATAGAGACATTGAGAAGGACTTTAATTACAATTGAGATATACATCAAATATATTGTTCACTGAGAATAACAAGAGTAATAGTGGGCGTATATATTTTAGTGTTGTAAATAATAGCTGTGTGAATAAATTTTAAATCAAAATTAGTTATTTTATTTTTATTAAGACCTTCATCGCTCACGAACTTGGATACAACCCTTTGGAGTCTTCAAACACTATATTTTGTACTATTTCTTTATGCAGATCGGACAGACCACTATGCTGATCGTGGGACCAAATGCATATCTGCCAGAGGGGTGCGAGTAAATCGTACATGTACGCTGTACAAAGAAGAATTTGGTTGCATTTATTTCGATCAAGAATGCATCGTATTTTTTTAAAGAAATATCGTGGAGTTTAGATATAGTGTTTTAAGAGATGCTCCTTTACATTGATTACTGTACAAAAAGGTGATACAAAACTAAGTGTATATGAGCATTTAAAGGTACACAGTCGTTTTTGAGTAATTTATCCGGTGTCATCAACTTCTCTCTTCTAGAAGGAAATTCTGCTATAAATTTTCTGAGCGAATTTAGGGAACATATTTCGTATGGAGTTCGCGTGATATTTTCGCATGAGATTTTGCATAGAAGGTCTCGTACTGAATTCATTTTGCGTCGTGTAAAAGCAGTTTTACAGAAGCGTGTACAAGACCAAGGACGGCAGCAGGTAAAGTCAGTAGATAGATTATGCCGATCCAAGGGCAAGGGCTGAGGGCTGCGTATCTTCGGATCCACAGCAATTTTGAAATTTCCAGTTTTTCACTGAAAATTTCCCGTTTTACAAGTTCAGAAATAAATCATTTTACTCAAAATTTCTAGAATTTTGCTCAAAACTTTCCTTTTTCCCTCAAAATTTCCCATTTTTCCACAAAATTGTGAAAAAAAAGTGCTTGTTATTTAATGTGGGTGACTGGAAGTGCCAAAAGCCAATTTTCGAGCCATTTGAAATATTTCGCGGGCTTGCTTAGTACTTCTAGGCCACCACCTCCTCAACATACCATAGCCAAACTCACCTTACCTTCTTCCCACCACCCAAACATGAGAAATCATGAAAATTCACAAAAAATAAACAAAAATCTTAAAAATTATAAAATATTTTATGCTGTACGTGAAGGAGGTCTGGGGTTCGATGACAGGTGGATCGACTTAGCTCCCAACATGACCAGCCCTCGCCAGGTATACCAGTGTCGATCTCATCAGCCATGTTGAATTCATGTGACCTTGACCTGTGACCTTAAACCCATTCCCATGACCTTGAAAGACCTTGAACCCAAAAGATTCCAATAAATCCCAAAACATTATAAAATCTTTACAAATTTATAAATTATACCAAAAATTTCAAAACATTTATTTTAAACATTTTTTGTTTATTTAAAAGAACTTAGAATTTTGGACATTCCCACAGCTCCATGTCCAGTATACGACTGGCCTCGCCAGGGTTTGAGAGGCTTGCTTTTCAAGGGCAGAACAGTGGCGGCCACATTGATTTAATGGGCATAAAGTATGTCAAATCGAAAATCTGTAGTTATCATCCGATTTTAAAAAGTATTTTTAAAAAATTTTATTTTGAATTTTTGCTGAAATTATACTCGAGTGTTGCGGAAACATGTAAAAAACTCTCATTCAGTTACTATATTTCCAGTCTCCTCTCTTGAAGTCTATGTATTGTATGATGCCATAATATGTAAATTATTCATTGTCTCGACTGTTATTTAGTTATAAGTATGCTACTCAGAATTATTATAATAATAATATGTATATGTGACCAATCCAAGGCTTTCATATAAGTAGCAACCGCCTGCCCAAGTCCTGTTATAATCATAGTATGGATCACCATCTGCCATCATTTTTATGGACATATTTAGCATTAATTGTAATACCAATAGTGCTAGACCCTTAATATTTGAGTCTTATCTTCTTTGCTCTTCTTAAATATTAATCAATCAATTTTTCGCAATCTTTCCATAAATCCGCACCACAATAAGCAACAGACACACACACACACATACCAATCGACATAAAACCACACACCAATCCAGAACAATCCACACACACTACAATCAGCACCACACATACCACAATCACCACCACAATCAGCACCAAAATCAGCTATCCACACTAATCCACTCACCAATCCCCACCAATCCACAGACCAATCCACACTAACCTACACACCAATTCAAACACAATTTCACACACCAATCCACACATCAATCCAAACACCAATCCGCACACCAATCTACACATGAATCCACACACTAATCCACACCAATCAGGACACCAATTCAAACACCGATCCACACCAATATACACCAAACCACACATCAAAACAAAAACACCAATCCACACACCAATCTACGCATCAATCTGGGCATGAATCCATACACCAAACCCCACACCAATCCACACAGCAATACATACAAATCCGCACTAATCCACACACCAATCTGTGCCAATGCATATACCAATCCAAACCAATCTACATCAAACCACACCAATCCCCACCAAACCACACCAATCCACACCAAACCACACCAATCCACACCAATCCACACCAAACCACACCATTCCACACCAACTCACACAAATCCTTCGATCAATCCTATTGTTTCGATTAATCCCAATCCTTAGATCAATCCCAATCCTTCGATCAATCACAATCCTTCGATCAATCACAATCCTTCGATCAATCCAAAACATTTTGATCAATCCCAATTCTTCTATTAATCTGGATCCTTCGATCAATCCCAATACTTCGATCAATCCCAATCCTTCGAACAATCCCAATTCTTTGATCGATACTTTGGTTTGTTCCCCACCCTAATGTATAGAAATTACATTCGTTTGCCAACAATCTCAAAATGTATACATGTTGACAGAATAAATGTTTTGTATGCAGTCAACTGTCCATACATTTTTATGCTAAAGTCTTTATTATCATTCTATACACAGATATTTCCGTTAATAGTCTAGTGCTCATAGCACCACTTAAAGTTGTCAGGGAAAAAGAATACAACACTAAAAAATTAAAGAAAAAGCAATTATTTTATTATAATAATTTATTAATATTTTGCAATTACAATTTCAGAAGATCAATTTCATCGCATCATGCGATATATCCCCGATCCTTCAGTTAACTAATGACTGAAGATATCTCGTTAACGTGTGAGAGATCCCAACTTTTTTGAAAGTCAATCAAATATCTGAGTCTATCAAAAGTTCAATTGGGTCTTCGAGAAATAGGTAGCCAGTATTCTGGGCGTCTTCTGCCTTCTTCATGTCGCTTGTTGCAGAAAATGGAGGGGTGTGTCAGTGCATTGATGAAAATTAACATGAAGACATTGATAGTGCTGAAGACGACGATGATTTTCTCGATGCACTGACACACCCTCCAACACATTTGCTGCAACAAGAGACACGAAGAAGGCAGAAGACGCCGATAATACTGGCTACCTATTTAACGAAGACCCGAATGAATTTGTTGAGGTGAGTAGTGGGAAGAGTGTGAGGTTGAAATGATATGTTCTTCGAGTTTTAGAATCATTTTTTTTTTCGATCATTCCAGAATTTTTGTGATTGGGTGGATTGTTGTGAGAAGCGCTTCCAGTCCAGCTACATTAAGGATCAAGCATTTTTTTTCACAAATTTTTAGAAAAACGGGAAATTTTGAGGGTAAAGGGGAAATTTTAAGGGAAATTCTAGGAATTTTGGGTAAAATAATTTTATTTCTGAAGATTTTTTTGGGGTAAAACGGAAAATTTTGAGTTAAAAACTGGAAATTCCAACATTTTGGTGGATTCACAGATACGTAGCCCTCAGCCCTTGTCCTCGGATAGCATTATCTATCTACTATAGTCTATTCGTGGTTCCTTACCACTTTTTCAACCAAACCTTTGAAAAATCATCTTGTGTATGACGTGTTTGGTTGTTTCATTAATATGCCATATATCACAGGCGTTTTATACTTCTGTTTACATAAAAGTGACTTATTTTTTGTTATACTGATTTTTACTTACATTGTATCTATAAATTATAATATTTAATTTATAATTAATATGAATAAAACAGTGATAAAATAGGTGTGTTGGTAATGCCTAGTAATAAATAATTCTTATGCAAAATGTTACTATGCTGAGTGAGCACGAATGTCGTGCGCTGTCCCTTCGGTGTAGTTTTCTGGACTTGGTTAAGCTTTGTTCGCATGAGGCAGAGGAGTATACAGAAAGTATAAATTTAGCAGGGCTTCAGAAAAGTTGTAAGTAACCATCGGCTTTGGCGTCGCCGGTCATGCTCACCCTGCTGGCAGAGCGCGCCGACGGAGAGCAGCACGATGTCGGTCCAGGAGACCTTCTGGCTGACGCCCATGGCGAGGCGGTAGTTGTTGTCGGTGGCCATCTTCTCCCAGCGCAGCGCGGCGAGAAGCAGCGCACCGCACAGCACGAGCAGCGCGGCGCTGCACAGCCACACCGTCGTGTTGAACGGCATCACGAATACGTTCCTCACCGAGGACAGCGGTGGCTGCCGGAACACGAACCCCAGCCTGCGGGCGAACAAGTCGACTCAGGGTCGCCGACTGTTGAAGAGTTGCCGTGAGGGACACTACCGACAACTCCACACGCACGTCTCAACACGAACCCCAGCCTGCCGGCGCACAGGTCCACTCAGGGTTGCCGACTGTTGAAGAGTTGCCGTGAGGGACACTACCGACAACTCCACACGCACGTCTCAACACGAACCCCAGCCTGCCGGCGCACAGGTCCACTCAGGGTTGCCGACTGTTGAAGAGTTGCCGTGAGGGACACTACCGACAACTCCACACGCACGTCTCAACACGAACCCCAGCCTGCCGGCGCACAGGTCCACTCAGGGTTGCCGACTGTTGAAGAGTTGCCGTGAGGGACACTACCGACAACTCCACACGCACGTCTCAACACGAACCCCAGCCTGCCGGCGCACAGGTCCACTCAGGGTTGCCGACTGTTGAAGAGTTGCCGTGAGGGACACTACCGACAACTCCACACGCACGTCTCAACACGAACCCCAGCCTGCCGGCGCACAGGTCCACTCAGGGTTGCCGACTGTTGAAGAGTTGCCGTGAGGGACACTACCGACAACTCCACACGCACGTCTCAACACGAACCCCAGCCTGCCGGCGCACAGGTCCACTCAGGGTTGCCGACTGTTGAAGAGTTGCCGTGAGGGACACTACCGACAACTCCACACGCACGTCTCAACACGAACCCCAGCCTGCCGGCGCACAGGTCCACTCAGGGTTGCCGACTGTTGAAGAGTTGCCATGAGGGACACTACCGACAACTCCACACGCACATCTCAACACGAACCCCAGCCTGCCAGCGCACAGGTCGACTCAGGGTCGCCGACTGTTGAAGAGTTGCTGTGAGGGACACTACCGACATCTCCACACGCACGCCTCAACACGAACCCCAGCCTGCCGGCGCACAGGTCCACTCAGGGTTGCCGACTGTTGAAGAGTTGCCGTGAGGGACACTACCGACAACTCCACACGCACATCTCAACACGAACCCCAGCCTGCCAGCGCACAGGTCGACTCAGGGTCGCCGACTGTTGAAGAGTTGCCGTGAGGGACACTACCGACAACTCCACACGCACGTCTCAACACGAACCCCAGCCTGCCGGCGCACAGGTCCACTCAGGGTTGCCGACTGTTGAAGAGTTGCCGTGAGGGACACTACCGACAACTCCACATGCACATATCAACACGAACCCCAGCCTGCGGGCGCACAAGTCGACTCAGGGTCGCCGACTGTTGAAGAGTTGCCGTGAGGGACACTACCGACAACTCCACACGCACGTCTCAACACGAACCCCAGCCTGCCGGCGCACAGGTCCACTCAGGGTCGCCGACTGTTGAAGAGTTGCCGTGAGGGACACTACCGACAACTCCACACGCACGTCTCAACACGAACCCCAGCCTGCCGGCGCACAGGTCCACTCAGGGTTGCCGACTGTTGAAGAGTTGCCGTGAGGGACACTACCGACAACTCCACATGCACATATCAACACGAACCCCAGCCTGCGGGCGAACAAGTCGACTCAGGGTCGCCGACTGTTGAAGAGTTGCCGTGAGGGACGCTACCGACAACTCCACGCCCACATCTCAACCCAACGAAATGATCAAGGAAAATTACTACTTTAAAACAATCTTGAATAATATCTGCAACATTTTCTCTGAATATATTGATACAACTAAGTATCAGCTGCAAGTATAAAAGCCATATTTAACCACTCATATGGCTATAAATATTATTTTTTCCATCCTTTTTGTATTCTTACAAAACATTTTGCCGTTGGGTTACAGCGGTAGCGTGAACGCACATATAATCACGGAAGTGGCAACTTACTGACACTATGTTTATTAACATTCAGCTTATTTTCGAAGAAGTATGAGATACGGGACATGCGTACGAAATCCCGTTCTATCCCCACGCGGGATAATTCTTTCAGCCTCAGGATACGGGAAATCCCATACAATGCGGGACAGTTGGCAACCCCAGCGACACATCATCATCTCATTATCATCGTCATCGTCATCGCCGTCGTCGTCAATACCATCATCATCACCATTATCGTCATCTACATCATCATCACAATCATCGCCATCATCATCGTCATTATCATCAGCACCATCATCATCGCCATTATCGTCATCTATTGTCCGCAAACAACTGGTACAGTTGCAACAGACCGTGTCCGAAAACAAATTTTGAAAGTCAGAACAAAAATGTATATAGTAGATTTTTAAAAAAATTAAAAAGTTCCGATTTTGTGATATAAAGACAGTCACAGATTTTATCAACGACGGTCGCCAACAACGCGCGAGCAAAATACTAGCACTCTAAATTCGTAATATTATAAACTCCTCCAAATCAGTACGTTTGACTCCAGATCTCTTGAAAGTGCTCCACTGGAACCGGTAACATTCTACTTGTTATTTTAGCTGCAGGTTGTCACCGATTATAAACAGCGGTGTCTTCTGATTCCTCGGGAATTACACTGGCTTGCCACTAAAATCTTAGTGCATTCCATTGATTAATCAGTAGGTGATAATAGCTCATTAACTAAAGTTTCTGTAAGAACAATTACCCTGATTAAAATCATTTATTGAGGTTAAGATAAGTCTCTCAATGCTACCGCTCAATCACTGCATTCTGTTATTGGGCTTCTCTTTGATTTAAGAATTAGAATGATAAACGTAAAAAATGTGGCCATAAAGCTTTATGTAATTACCTTACCCTGTACTACAGAAATCAGTGTGCGAATCAATCGGGGGAATTCCGGGCATTTTCCCTCTCATATTTTTTTCCCCTGGATCATGTACAAAAAATTATATCCCTGCCTGAAAAAAGTATTCCCCTTCCTGAGGAATAGTAATGCTTGTTATATAATTAATCGTTATCACTTACAAATTATAACAATGGAGCCCGATTGCTGCTTCAGATGTAAGGTACTGGCTGGAAAGCACATAAGGCAACATGCGACTAAGATAAACTGACTCTCAAATCCCACGTTTTCGGTGTAGCGTAGAATTTCGTGTCGCCTCTGGTGTAATAAGCACAGATTGGAGACTTATGACACTCAAGTTCGTTTATAACCTGTAAATCATTACATACTTCCGCAACTAGATATCGGCCACTTTGCTGGAAAACGCAAATCTCCAAAATTCTCTAGTTCACTATAAAAAAAAAAGTCTTCACCTTCAGCGGAAAGTTTCATTCGCACCCTGACACACATTAATTACACACAGTGGAAAATTTAAAACATCAGTAGGTGAGGTATGGCTTAACGTCTCGTCGACAGCGAGGTCATAAGAGACGGAGCAAGTTTTGCGGCTCGCGCCCTTCTGACCTTCTGCAGATTGAACTCTTGCGTTTATCTGAAGAATTGTATAGTGGTTTACTGCCCTAGTTTCTCTCAGCGCGACTTGGGGTGCATTGGACTTTCCAGATCAATGCCAGCGGTAGCATAAAAGTGTGACGGGCCTCCGAGCAGACAGTTTAATGAGAGTCGGGAATTTTGGCAATTGTTCGGCACTAAGCGATATACGACGAGCCGGGAGAGCGACAGGTGAGGCCGGAGATGACCAACGCGAATGTAATCTGTGACTGCAAGCGTCGGTGTAGTGAAGGGTGCGACTGGCAGGCTGGACTATTGGTCTGGATGCGTGAGTGAAAGACATTTAAAATGATGGCAACAGACAGACTGGCCATATGTTTATTGATGAGTGTGATTTAAACGACTATAACCAAACAGAGACATAGTGAAGGATTTAATCAGAGTTGAGATAGTCATTGACTACTGCGCTCACTGAGAAACAAAAAGAGTAATAGCGGAGATAAATGATTTAATTCTGTAAATAATAGCTGCGTGAATATATTAGAAATAAAATTTAGTTCTTTTATTTTTATTAAGACCTCCATCCCTCGCGAACTCGTATACGCCCCTCAGGCGTCTTGTAACAATTTTATGAAGTATTTTTTCCCCTTAGTATATGCTATAACGCTGGTAACCTCCCTCCGTTGACTTCAGTTAAGGTTACTTCTACTAAAGGTTGGGAATATTAATGTTTAAAGTTTGGCAGCCAAACATTTTCGTCACTATGTAAGAGCTAGCGTTGGCAATGTACCAGATTTTCTCTATTTGCTACGTTACAAACAGGATAATTGGAATAATCATAAATCAAACATAAAATAACTTCGTAACTAAGTAAAATCTCTCTCTGTTATCATTCACATAACTTAAAATTTTAATTAAAAGTTACCGTTTGGAACACTGCGCACCTAGCGGCGGGAATTTTCCCTATGTCGAAATCTCCCATAAGACATCACGTTATGTTCCTAACCTGAGTATAATTAACCTTACTTCAGTGAACCCCCTTCCCCCAAACTCCTTCTTTTGATACATTTCTGGCTACGCCACTGCTGACTAATGCCGCCCATGTTTCTGATGTGTGCGGTTGGAGTTCGCTGCATAAGCGGCTGTTTCACTTCTGTGTCCGTAAATGTTCTGTGATACCATCTAACCACCGATACAACAGTGGCGCTCCATCGATTGCACATTGAAAGTGTGCCATCTGACTGCTATCGACGTCATATCGATATCTCAGTACAGCAGTGCTACAACTCAAACTGGTTTTTATTTTTTAATTTATGACCTTACAATATGCAGCACATAAATCTGTTGCATGTAAAAGTTTTACAACTGAAATAATGGCGGTTATACTTTTGCAGGGGATAATGTAGCACGACAATGCATTGGAGTAAAGCATTTTGTTGATTAAAATAAAACTGTATCCCCCGAAAACCCGCATACATTGAGCGTAAATATATTGTACAAAGGTATCGATATGACGTTGCCTGATTTCAATAAAAGTTTTTTATTAAATTTCTCGTGTCATCGCGACGTCTTGCATTCTTTGAACACGTTGGCGACGTAATATTACGTCTTCAGCAGTTTCCATGAAGATCATTGCAACGTAGTTTTAACGTCGACGCCACTCGGAAGTGTAGAATTGCTCAAATGGACAGGATGTATTGAATGTTATGTTGACTAGTAAGGAACATTCCATTGGGACACTATCAACTCTGCATTATATTGGTGACAGCCGGCCAGTGATGAACGTTGAACGGTATAGTAAGCTGCTTGTCCGGTGATGTGGAGACAGGACAGTGGCAAATCGGAATATGGAGGCCAATAGAACCCTAGTTCATGTAGTTTTGGATGTAGGTGACACACTCTACTTTACCTTGAATGTCTCCATAGGTCTTTCACGGTCAAATGAACACTTTTAAAAAACCCTGATTAGGATATACATGTCTCATTTTGTATCTTTCTGCTATATGTGAGATTTACATTGGCATTAAAAGGTTCACTGTATTCATGTGCCATCCAAGAGGAAACCAATGATATTTTTTTTATGAAAATGCAAATGCGTGTTACTGCGTGTACAAATCGAAAACTGAATTCAGTGGCCATGAACTCACGTATTACTCTCCCGGTACAACGCCAGGCCTTTGAACGAGTTTCATTAATTTCCTGCCAACCGCGTGCCAGTGTGTGCTATGGCGTATACGTGGCTATGGGCAGAAATGTTTCCCAGGGGTTGGCTTCAAAAGTGCTCACTTCACCGCGAGCAGCCTTCAAATCTCCGTTGGCGACTACGCCTGAGAGACGGCGAACTAGTTCCGGGTGGTGACGCTGGAGGCAGCACTCACTTGGTAGGAGTGGTCATGATGAGGTAATGCACCACCTTGGCTCGTTCTTCGGTGTAGAGGAGCGCGGTGCTCCCCATGTCCGCCTCGTCCCTCTCCAGGAAGCCGACGATGCCATCCCACGAGCCGTTCACCAGGTACCCCCACGACGGGTCGTGCCTCAGCTTCATCCTGCGCATAGGGTTGGCAACAGCCGCGCATCACGACGGAGGCTGCAAGCTTGCAGGTACCAACACGTATTGCTAACATCACTTCGAACCTCCAACTCCTCATCACTCCATATCTCTAGCCTCTGAATAGTATAAAACACAGTCGCTTATCCGCGTCTGTCTGTGTATTCGCTTATTACTTGCAAACTACTTGATGGGTTTTGATGCAGTTTTCAACATCATTTAGAGAATTTGTTGAGGAAGGTTTTGCTGTATAAAACATTTATATTTAATGTAACGATAGTAGAGAAATGTCTAACCGTTTGTAATCAAGTCGTAAAAAACCGCTTTTAGGGCGCTTACATGGCTTGCGCTGACTAAATCATAAGAGATACATCAAATTAATGTACTGCACAGTTGTAGTTCTCAAAATAGTCTACAGAAAAGTCAGCGATAGCATATGTTTATCCCTTAAGGATGACCCACAGTAACCATTTTTGTCTTTCAAATTATCGCTGTAAAAACTAAATTGTTACCGGGCAAAGCCGGGCCGGTTCGCTAGTTTAATATATATTTAAAAAAATAACCTTATCTCATCACAGCAATCTCTCCCTCTGAAAGTCTCATAGTAGTAAAAGTACTGTCAATAAACGTAAAATCTTTGCAAAACTGTTATGAACAAAGTACTTATACATTTTTCACCTAAATTTTCTCCATGTGTGTTTCAAGTACCTCACATTTGCACTTTAATATACTATAGGTCATCTATACGTTGGCAAACTTCCTGGTGATGAAATTCTAACAAATTTTTTATATGGTCTATTTGCGGTGTCTTCGCGCTTTCTTAATTAAACCTTTCAAAAATGACCCCATGTATGTCGTGTTTTGTTGTTTGGTAGATATGTCATGTATCACAAGCGTTTTATACTTGTGTTAACGTAAGAATACCTTATTTAAGGTTAAATTGAACTTTTACTTATATTCTACTTATAAATTACATATTATATTTCATTTATAATTAATATGTATTAAAACAGAGAAAAAATAGTTCTTATGCGAAATATTATTCTTGGTTAAGCTTTGTTTGTATGAGGCGGAGGAATTACCTGGAAGTAGAGCCTTATAGCAGTGCTTCGCAAATGTAAAAAGTAACGGTGACTAAACTAACTAAATTTTCTTACTGTAAATTAAATAATAAACGGCATTTCTTTGCAATTAAATAATAGTCTCAGTAACCGTAAACTAGTAATAAAATTTTTTTATTAAATCCATGTTAATTTTAGAGAGACTAAATTTAAACACATGTATACTGGAAATATTCTTGAGTGTTTGTTGCAACAAAAAATTGCACCATTAGCCAAAAGTTGCTTTCCGCAAAATTTACAGCGATTCGTAAAATGCTATAATTGTGATTTCAATATATTTTCTTTCCTCACTATCAGCTTTTTTTTAGCAACCATTTATGCGTGCTTCGTAGGAAACCTTGAAATTATGCTCAACTTATGATTGAGCGTGAGGTGCAAAATACTTATGAAGTTTGTTAATACAAATTCGTTATTAATGTGTAACGTTACAGATGTGAAGCTGTCTGCTGTCGGTCAATGCGACCGAAAACAAACCACTGCATCTCGTTGTTTAAATGAAATATGTTAGATGTGAGTTACGTGTCTACTTTTAGAATCGTCGTTTTCAAACGCGCCACAACTCAGCTAATACGCCAAGTAAGAAGGTCGGTAACCACATGGTATCGAACATCTATGCCAGGTAAATAATTTTATTACTTTAACGAGTATTCTCGTAAAACCTCTTAAAGTAATATCACCTGATGAATTTACTTACGTGGCGTTCATCATTTCAACTGCATGTACCGCCAGAGAGTACCCCAACTTACTAATGGTATCGATATGCTTGTTTTCAAGGTCACTCAGGTGGTTCAGCGTGATGTTGTTCGTGATCTGAAACAAAAATAAAACAACAGTCGTTGATTTTATATCAAGAAACATAAATACGTGTGTTTTTATCGTACTTCTTGTCAGTTGAGATTTTAAAATTCTTGCCAGCTTACATACAACAAAACTGTCAATAACGAAGTTTTTAAATTTTTTTTAGAAACTTATTTTCAGAATCACTTAAAATGAGAAAATGTATTTGTGCGTGTTTTTAATGACGCGCTTAGTATATTTGGCTTAGTTTGATGAAATTTACTCCAATTCAAGCGCCTGTTTGTTATAATTGATTAAATATTCGGAAAGTTTTGACACTTGCATTTGCTGTTTTCTAACAACTTAAATTCTACGATAAAAATGCTACATTATTAAAAACTGCAAGTTATGTAAAAATCGCAACCTTATTAAAACGTTCAAATCGATAAATTCGTATATTTAATTCTATAATTTATTTTACATCTTAAATTCATATATTTAATATCGAATTCGTGTATTCGTATTATAAAACATTAAGGGTTTTATGTCAAGTAAACATTACAGTCGCTGATTAAAAAATAGAGGACTTCAAATAATCTCGAAATTTATATAACATTTATTCTGGATAATTGTTGCTAGCAGCCGCTTTTTAAATATCGAAAATTGTTTCCCTAAGGATGATCGTGAGTGAAAAGTGGTTTACCAGGTGATCAGCTTGCAAGCAACTAACTGTAACTTACATGACGTAATAAATATCAGTTGTGCCGTACTTGGCACTGAAACAGGTCTAGCCGATAGTTATAAAAAAATCTAACGCAAATCTAGTTATTAAAAAATAGTTGTACTGTACCAGTTCTGTTGGCACTTGTTTCATATAAATTTAATTTCATTAATTTATTTCTTATTTAATTAGCATTTCACCACATAATTTTTTTCCTATTGAAACGTGCTCTAGTTGTGCTTAATATTTCCGTTTATTCAATTTGAAGTTGTAAAAAAATTCTATCTTCTGAAAGTTGTGTAATGTTTAAATATTTACCTGTTATTTTCTTTTATACTATTTGTTTATAAAAATATGTGTCCCAATGTTAAGTAATTCTTTACGTACATAATATTGTGTAAATTCTTAATTTCAGTTAGCAAAACGAAAAACGTCATTTGTTTATTATTATATGACTTTCTTGACTTTCGAGTTATGTATCGATTAGTCTCGGGAGACCATGAAGTCCTGGGCATACCTTGGTTTATATAATTTTCCGCTAAGGTTACTTCCTTCTTCGTTTTCTCGTCATACAGCATGTAGTCAGCTCAATATTTTTTCTTACGGAATCTTTCTTCATATTTGTAATGAGGTAGTATTTTTATGCGCTGTTTTGTATAAGTTTGTTTGCGGATATTTTATTTTATTCTGCCGTGATCGTATTGTGTGTTTACAATCCTCTTTCAAGAATTTTTTCTATTTTTTGTTGCATAGTGGTTCACCGTTTCACATGATGGCCTCGTGGCCAATTTTTCATCCTTCTTCGGACGTGAGCCGCACACCAATTCGTGGCGTGGTCGTTTTGGACCATGATTCTACTTCTTTGGCCAGCACCTCAGTAACGTCTGTCATGTTTTCGCCGTCCAAGTAACGCCTAAATTATTTTTATCTTCTGCTGCATGAGCTCGGGAGTGCTCCGAACTTTCTGTTTTCTGAAGCGACGCCAGTGGTTTACTTACTAAATATCTGTAATTGGAACTGTTCAACCACAAAAATTTTTTTTTTTTTTAACTTAATTTAAAAAAAGTAATTATGTAACAGAAACAATTTTTGTTGTAATGTAGAATTTCAAATGAAGCTATCTCGGGTACCTGATGATATAGTAATGGCCATATAATAATATAATTTAAAAAAAGGAAATTTTAGCTTGTTCACTGTTTATTTGTTCAATACTCACCATATAAAAAAATTATGTCTCTAAAAGTGAGAAAAGAAAATTTTATATTTTTACTGTTTATCTGTTGTTGACAACATAAGAAAAAATTTTAATAACTTTTTTTATAAGAAAATTTACAATGGTTTGTATTTTTTTCTCAATTATCATCATCCATGATAATATAATTGTATAACTATTATATTGTGTTGATGACAAAACAAAATTTTCAACTACGCCATATGTGTGCCATATATATTATTTTATATATATATGCATATATATCCCTTTTGTAATAAGTAAAACAGGAGCACGCCCGTAATTTATGCTTACAGTATGAAACACTGCTATACACAGGAATCTAACTCCCAACTTCCATTGATGTGCCATCCTTGTGTTGTAACGAGAGTACCTATGGGTGATCAAGCTCACGACACGAAGGTGCGACATAACAGTACGAAGACGTGTAAGCTAATTCGGTCTTAAGCATCCAGAACAGCAAGTTTGCGCCCACAAAGCTCAACTTTTAATGTGCATTTACTCTGCGAGAAAACGCTAATCGGGATAGGTGTGGGAAGTTGTTGCATGAGCAAATTATCGCACTGTCGTTAACCTCCTTTGCAATCTATCAAATACGAGACAAGTGTCATAACTGAGTAATGCCAATGACAAAGATTAGGAAAACAAGATGATTGGGTAATCATAAAGATGAACTTGTGCAAAGTATGCAATTGCTAACAAACGAATATTAGGATCTGCAGTACTTTCTAAAGCTGGTAATTGACAAAATTATTAGATTGTATAAAATTCTTTTACAGGAAATAAAATTAACCTATACTGTACAATAGTTATGCGCGCTAGAATTTTTAATTTTTCTAAGATTTGAGTAATGGCTCCTAAAGGTGGTAAATAATAACTTAATGACATTTAAAGATCCCTTCTATTTATCAGCCACTAAAATAAATTATACTTATTGTACTCATGATGTTGTCCATCGGTTTGATAGATCGGATGCCTGATCAAAGGTATATATTCCCGGCTCCAAGTCAGAAATTCTCCCGGTAAGAAATATTTCCTTCTGTTGTCAAGATATTATGCTGCTTTGTCCTTTTACCTTCATACTACGGAATGCAATGGCGAACCACGGCGAATCGTCCTCCACGAGTCCTGGGGTTACAACACAAACTATACAGTATTACATCATTCTACAGCCCGGTACATTATTTATCATTCATTGCTGATTCATCATCTATCCGTCACCCATCGTCACATACAACAATCGTCCATCATCCAAAACCATCATTATCCTGCATCAGATATTTAAAATGTCTTCTGTTCTGTTAAAAACTTACCTTAACAGGGCGTAGTTTTGGAAAAAGTGAAGTACATCATGTAGGCGAGTGGACCAGTAACAACCGAGATTCTAGCTAGAGTGTCTTATGAAAAAACTTGTAGTTATTGATGGCCAATTTATAACATGATCGTAAGCATACTGATAAGATCAAAAATTATTGGAAAAAAAATTATGATGAATAAGCTGACTTTTTTTATGAGTAGAATAGTATGGCCGAGTAAGGAATAAGGGGATGGGGGACAGGCGCCAGGAGTCGACCGACCACCATGACATCACTCGACCACCATATTGTATATGGGTGGGTGATCTTGACCTTGACCTCATGCTCGTATCCTTAATCCCGTGTCCATAACCTTGAATAACCTTGAAACAAAAAAAAATTCCACAAATTTACAAAAAAATTTTAAAAAAATTTAAATAATATAACTTTGATTGTTTGGCCATTAGGGGACAGGGAGAGCAGCCAGAAGCCGACTGACCGCCAAGTTGTGACGTCACACCACCACCATAGTTGATCTATGTGACCATGAGCTTGCCTCATTCCCATGTCCTTTACTCGGTGCCCGTAACCTTGTATGACAAACCCACCCAAAAAAACCCAAAAAAAACCCAAAAAATTAAATCTTTTAAAAAAAAATCCAAGAAATTAAAACATTAAAAAATATTAAAATTCTCGAAAAAAATTATTTAAAGAGTTACACATATGAGGTCCAGGGTTCGATGGTAGTTGGAGAGACTGAACTCCTGGCATGAAGACCAGCGGACGACTAACCCTTGCAAAATTTCATTGGCTGTTTAGTCTGCGGGCCTCCACCCCACCACTATTTTGTCATCGGTTATCTAATCGACTCTCTTTCGACCCCCTTTATCAGTGTATTACATCTACTGTCCATTGTTTCTCTGCATTTTTCCACCATAGAGTGCGGATAACTCATGTTCCCATCGGCACCTACTGGAGTCCACTGTTGACTCGTGTTTCGTACATTTCGACTCGTACATTCCCTAGTAAGTGGGATCGTCCGAACACATAATATTCATATCAAAGACTATGGCCAAAAACATTGACATGTCTGTATCGTCGAAGCCTCCGACATGTTGTGAAAACTAACCATAAGGTTCAAAGATTTTAATGTCATCAGGAATTTCAGTAAGTGATACAGCCAGCCAAAGTATTTTCACATGAACGAACGGCAGCCCTTAAGAGTGAGTTCACTGAATGGAGTTATCCTGGTTGTTTACAGTGGTGAAAAGCATGTCGTCATTGAACTGTAATGAAAAAGCATCCCAGGTAGTTAATAATCATGCTAACTGTTATGGTAATCCGACAGTTGTGTGAGGGTGTGGTGAACTTTTGGCGACTTCCACTTCTCGGATTGTATTGTTCCACTGTGAATTTCAAACGAGATGGTATCAAGGTATTATTCTATTATTCGTGGCATATTATTTGTGTTCGCTGGTTTGATGCCTGGATCCATTAATGACATGGTATACATATTCAGCCATTTTGGTCAGTTCAGCATTACCAACACTATAGCAACAATTTTTAAATGAACCATTTCGTTTTCAGCATAGCAATGCACCATTCTTTTATCAAAGACAACAACAAATTTTGAGATCATGTGAGTGCATTGACTATAAAGGCTTGTCCTAATGCCTGACTTCAACTTTATACTAAAACACCTTTGAGACATATACACACTACTGGTCGAAAACAGAACCAAAAAGCCCACAAGACACCACAGAACTGCCCATCTTGCTGAAGTATGAATATGATAAAATTCATGCAGAACCTTACTGCTGTGATAAATGGGAATGACAGACCTACCACATACAAGATACTAACTATTATGTTATTATATATGCCTGACTGAGCGAGATGGCACAGCAGTAAATAACTTGACTCGTATTCGGGACGATCTGGGTTAGATTCCTTGTCCAGCTATCCTGCTTTATTTTTACATGGTTTTCCAAAATCCCTTCAGATGAATTCTGGGATGGTCCTTGACACAGGCAATTGCCATTCCTCCTCAGTTCCTGTTTCTCTTAAAAACTTTTCTTCATGTCTAATGGCATCAATGTCGACGAGTCATTAATCCCTCCCTCCCTACCTACATAACCAGAGGTGTCTGGTGGTTATTCGCCGTGAATTTCCCAGGATTCGAACCTGGAACCTCACTGCCAGAAGACACTTTGGTGACATCGACCACATAGGTCGGCACTTTAAGGTTAGCTTGGTATGTATAGTGGTAGTTTCACTGGTCTCTGTTCGGCAAGCAAGATAACGTATCTGATGTTAGAGTTGGAGTGTCTTTCAAAGAGAAGAATGTGGAAAACTCTTGTTTGATGTCCATCAAGCATGTGTGGGGCGATCCATCTTGAGGCGATCCTCCTAATCTGTGTAGTAGATCAAAGAGGCTGTCCCAACAACCGGTACTCGGAGTGGGAGGGGATGGATAGTGGAAACAGCTGTTCATGCAGAAAGGGTTGTTTCCAAGAAAGGTTGGGCATTCCCACAATGGTCCTTCAGACAATGGTACGCGACCAAAAACACTCTTCTACCACAACCATGAGCAGGCTTTCTCGAGCTAGCAGGTTGTCCATATTTTGACAAGTAGCGGAAAAGGATGGATCTTGAAAAGATGGACATTGGCTACATTCCTTTTTCTAGTGACAGCACTGAAGTTACTGATAAGCAGCAGACCATTTAGGAATACCAACAGTCAATCAGTGGTATCAATGGTGGAACACTCGTCAGCAGTGCCAGTAGTAGAAATAAAAGTGTCCTCTACGCCCGACGAGTTTGTTATCGAGTCATTAGCTATGGATGTGTTTTTTAATTATATTGAGATTAATTTGTATAAATCATAGTATGGACATTCAATTCAGTTAGAAATAATTGAATACTAACCTATCCTGGATTTCTTCGCATCCCCTGTGGACAACAGCGATTTTTCAGTTCGTTGGTTAGAATTATCGCTTACCACCGCCATGATTATTCGTTTGCAACTGCTCAGACTACCCTGTTCCACAAGTCGGTGGTCTCAGCAGGAAGTGTAGCCTCCAACCCAGGTGCCAAAACACCATTCGTCAGTGACTCATCAGCATCCCTAGTAAATAAAGTATCACTCATCGGCAGTCTCGTCTGCTGGCAGTAGAAAAAGGAATATGGTATCGTTTCGGGAATGACCACTAGCATCTCAGGTCACCACGTTCGCTCAAACAAGCAACCGGTTGAAAAGCCAATTAAGGGGGAGGTATCCATGCCAACTTAAATTTACGTATATTCCTCCATAACTTAATTTCTAGATTCTAAATTTAAAAACCAAACTTGTCAAGGCACAGTGAACATCTTGGCGGTTATTTCGAAATCCAACTTATTTTTCTCTCGTAATTCGTTTCACATCTGTAACCAAAATCTAAGGTTCCCTTATTATTTAACCATTTCTGTCCCACATTGGAAAATTTAGATATAACTGAAACCGTACATACTTAAAAAATTATGTTAAGTTAAGTAGTAGTGTATGAAACATGAAACTTTGATTTTTAAAGTACTGTCATGAAGTTTGATTACAAAGATTTTAAGCCTAGCTAGTGGTACTAAAAATCGCTATGAGTGCATGGCAGAGGTGCGGGAGACGTCGGCACTCACCACGACGACGACCCGGATGGGTGTACCTTGGAGGTTGGCCCTGCGGCGGGCCACAGCCAGGTCGAGATGCACGCGCACCTCCGCTCCGGGGCGCCAAGTGGCCGTCACCCTGCGCACGGCGAGCTCAGCCCTACCTCGCCGGTAG
>NQII01007418.1:49238-94819 GCA_002778355.1 Clitarchus hookeri
TATATATAGGTTGTTGCAAAAAATACATGACAATACTTCGGGGAAACAATCCTCATGTATAGAGGAAGAAAAAATGTTATATGAACATAGGTCCGGAAACGCTTCATTTCTTTAATACAGCCCCCAATACATAACGTACATTGTATGGCCTGCGAGCTGGATCATGTTTTTGTAGAATGCCATCGAGTTAAGCTACGAATGTCGCGTGTGCATCAGTCGGACGTGAGTCGATTCAAACGATCAGGAATTCTCCAGGGATACATCAACGCGTCTGGGAGTCCATGCAATGGCGAGGTGACGTATGTATCCGTGCTGATGGAGGGTATTTTTACCATTTAATGTAAGCCTGTAATGTGCCGTCGATAAGCATCAACACATGTGTAATCGATTTCTGTGCAATTCCTCATGTTCTGGTGTGTAGTGTCGTGGTATGTAGTGTCGTGTACCGTGCACACGATAGCTGCGATGGCATTCCACACAAACATGATCCAGCTGCGGGCCATACCATGTACATTATGTAATGGGAGCTGTGGTAAGGAGACGAAAGGTTTCCGGATCTATGTTTATTTTACATGTTTCTCTTCCTCGAAACGTGAAGATTGTTTCCTCTAAGTATTGACATTAATTTTGCAACACTCTGTATATATGTATATATATATATATATATATATATACATATATAAGTTTGTTCGGAAACTCACCCAGAATGTTTCAGTTTGGGAGATATACATATGTAATGAGACTTATAGCCTAGCCCAAATCCTAAAGAATAAAGTTTATAACTAGTTTTTTTTTTTTTTTTTGCAAAATATCGGAAACGGCGTATAATTAAACTACAATTCTTTGGATAATGTTTAGTGTTATTGAGATATTCAACATATGAAAAAACATGTGTTAATAACTTCCGTCTTCATAAAAATAATAGAGGTGGCCACCCTCTAATTACGTACAATTATTTCGTCTTCGTGTTTTATGGAATTTCGGTACTGTCTTACTGAGCAGTACATCCTATTTTTAAAAAAAGGTCTTCTTGTTGCAAGTGCCTAGGACCCACCATTTCATTTTAAAACGTATACTAAGTTTTCCACGGCGACGATACAATTCCCTCGCATGTATGCAATACTTCGTACATGCGGAAGTAACACATCGTAAGCAACCGATATTGGGCCGAATATTCCCGAAAGCCCAGGTGAAACGAGACAGACGGTATGTGTTGTGCTTACATGTGTGTAGGTATACAGTGTTGACAACATGTCGACGAGGTTTACTTTGGAGGAATTGGTAGACATGCATTTTATGTACGATGCGAGAAGTCTATGTAATGTGTTCCAGCAGAAATACCTTAACCACATGACCCCTCATTTATAATATAATAATTATTTTTAATAAAAATTACTGTAAATATTAATGTTATTATGATTATAAATATTCTCTTTATTGATAAAGAGAATATTATGTTAGGCATTAATCTTGTTATATAAATGAATAATACTATTATTCCCCCAATATATATTAAGAATAAGATATATGCAAATCAAAATGATTTATATATTATACCTGTTATTATTGAAATGNTCCCCCAATATATATTAAGAATAAGATATATGCAAATCAAAATGATTTATATATTATACCTGTTATTATTGAAATGATTACTGTTTGTATAATAATAATTGTTCCTATAGATATTGGATGTTTTATTAATAGGAAGATTATATTTAAGATTATATTTATAATAAATATTATTTTAATGCAAAGGATAGTTTAAATTTAAAATAATAGTTTTGGGAATTATTGATAGATTGTTTCTTCCTTTGAAGTTTTAAGAAATGATATTCATTTTTGGTTTACAAGACCAATATTTTTTATAAATTATTAAAACTAGTGTTAATTTATTTTATTATACCTTTATTTATATTTATTTGTGGTTTATTAGTCTTTTCTTTTAATTATTATCATTTTTTAATTACTTTATTAAGTTTGGAATATATTATTTTGTCATTATTTTGATTTATTTATATATATATATTAATTAGTATGTTTGATATGTTTTTTATAATAATAATGCTTACTTTTTGGGTTTGTGAGTCTGTATTAGGTTTATCTTTACTTGTTAGTTTAATTCGTAGTTATGGTAATGATTATTTTTCATCTTTTAATTTGCTTCAATGTTAAAGTTTTTAATATTTTCTTTATTTTTAATTCCTCTTTCTTATTATAGATTTTGATGATTAGTACATTTAAGTTTGTTTTTGTTAATGTTTTTATTTTATTTTAATTTTGTTAGATCTTTTTATTTTTGTAATTTAAGTTATTTTATTGGTTGTGATATTATTTCTTATTCATTAATTTTATTAAGATTTTTTATTTGTAGATTAATAATTATAGCTAGTGAGTCTATTTATTTTATAAATTATTATAGTAATATATTTATTTTTTTTGTGATTTTATTATTTTTAATATTATTTATGTCTTTTTCTAGAAATAGTTTAATTTTATTTTATTTATTTTTTGAGTCTAGATTAATTCCTACTTTATTTCTTATTTTTGGTTGGGGGTATCAACCTGAGCGTCTTCAAGCAGGTATATATTTTTTATTTTATACTTTATTTTCTTCTTTTCCTATATTAGTTTGTATTTTATACTTTTATTCTTTTTTTGGTAGCCTTACTTTTTCTTTAATTTTTTGTTTTAATTATTATTATTTTATTTTTTATTTGTGTATGATTTTTTCATTTTTGGTTAAAATACCTATGTTTTTTGTTCATGTATGATTACCTAAAGCTCATGTAGAGGCCCCTGTTTCTGGATCAATAATTTTAGCTGGTGTTTTATTGAAGTTAGGTGGATATGGTTTATTTAGTGTTTTTAGTATATTAATTATTTCTGGTTTAAGATATAATTTTTTATGAATTAGTATTAGACTATTAGGTGGTTTNTGTTTTTAGTATATTAATTATTTCTGGTTTAAGATATAATTTTTTATGAATTAGTATTAGACTATTAGGTGGTTTATTTATTAGATTAGTTTGTATACGTCAAAGTGATCTTAAGTCATTAATTGNACTATTAGGTGGTTTATTTATTAGATTAGTTTGTATACGTCAAAGTGATCTTAAGTCATTAATTGCTTATTCTTCGTCACAGGCGACGAACGCATAAGGGAAACAGCTATGTTGACCTTCAGAATTATTGTTATTGATAGCAGTGCATTTGTTTGGTGCTTGCTGACTAATGTCAACTTTTATGCGTGTCCAAGCGAGGCCGCAGCGTCAATACATGTTAGTACGTATTCAAAAGACATGATTGTGTATCTTTAGAACGTTTCCCACTAACATCTCACTTAAGTCAACTTGAGGATAGTAGGCTCAATATCAGTTGCTTGCAATGTGTTCACCCCCGCGTGTATGATATATTGCCTACATGCCAGGCTTTGTGTGGTGGGCGCAGAATACTGTGCACGTGTTTAAAAGTAAACAGTAGTTCCTAGGCGCTTGCAACAAGAGAACCATTTTTGTTAACTAACACGTACTGCTCAATGTGATGGCATCAAAATTCCGTAAAACTTTAATGCAAAACAATTGTACGCGAATAGATGCTGGCCACCCCTTTTACTTTTGTAAAATTTGGAAGATCTTAACACCGTTTTATTCATAGGTTGAAGATTTTGATAAAAGTAAACGTTATCCAGAGAATCGTAGTTTAATCCCACGCTGTTTCCGATATATTTTTTTAAGTACAATTTATAAATTCGACTTTCAAGGCGGATGTCTTCCTTAGAGGTTTAATTAGGCTGTAAGTTACATTACATATGTTTACCTAATTGTCCACAAGGAAATATCCAGCCAAAATTATTAGAGTAAATTTCCGAACATCCTTTATACACACACACACGCACACAGATATATATATATATAGAAGGTTCTGATTCCCGCACCTGCACATTGCCACTGCTATTAGTGGGTTAACTATGGACGTTAGACTATTAGTTTATTGATGAAATATGCTAAATTTGTACTTATCTGCCCCACTCTGGTGTTTATTATTATTTGTTCATGAACATCCGATATACATGCATACAATCAGGTTCTAACTCTAATGTGTATAAATAAAATAAAAAATATATGTACTGCCATGGATACCCATTTGTAAATATTTCACTTTTCAAACTTCGATTTGTTAATTGACTCTTAAATTAATTGATAGATAAAGTATCTGTCAGGTAGTTTTTTTTACATTAAGTAACTTTTTGTAGCTCAAATGAAGTTAAATAATTAGCTTGACAACTAACAACCAAAAAAGTACGCTTTTATTTGACGAAAACTTTGCTGCTTTTTACTGATAAGTTTTGGAGTTTTGGATAGGAGGGATGAAGCAGTAAATGTGAGAATCTCATGTGCCTGAACTGTAGGAACGGTTCTCTGCGCTTGAAGCACTGAATTGACACGCAGGTTGTGAATTCCTGCAGAGCGAAGCCACGGAGAACGTCAGTCGCATCGCCGGGGGGCAGCAGTTTCCGGACGACGCGAGATGTCGTACGTACCTGGTCGAGTAGCGACAGAGCGCATGCGCACTCGGTGTCCAGCACGAAGAGCACGATCTCCTCTGGGGCTGGGACGAGGGGACCAGGCCACCGGCATCCGGTGTGAACAGACGCCATTGCTCCAGCGGCGGATAAGGCTCGGTGCAGTCGGAGCGCATCAACTGTGAACACGCACGCAAGTCCAGGTTGTTACACACGAGTAACCAGTAGTAGTATGATATAGCAGGTTCGAGGCCAAGGAGAATGCAAGTGGAGCGTGGAGCAAGGTCGCTAACCTCGGGCAACGGCCGAGTAGTTGGTCGAAATTAGCTTTTATTTCGTCAAGATTCCCCGCATTTTTCACTCAAAATCTCCCAAAATAGCTTTGTAATTCAATGGAGCTAACAGTTTGATCCACAAAACAACAAGTTGGACTCAAGACACTTTGAAAAATTTCTACATATCAGGAAGGTCGATTCAAGACTCCTAATCAAACCAGTCGGATTTAGAAGTACAGCGGCCATATTTGTTTACATTATTGAATTAAAAAGAGGACTATTTATGATGAGTAGTAGCTGTGGGGTGAGGACGCTAAAACATAACCTCGCCTGAAGGGGGAAAAAAATGTATTTACCTGTCCCTGAATATTATTGGAGTCCTCTGTTATAAAACATCAAATATAAAGCTCTTTAAAAGTATATAAAAAAAGGTTTTGACACTGATAATATGTAAACAAAACTTTGGTTTAAAATCCAATAAATTGCTCGATATTTTTTTTTTGTGATAGTACTTATGAACAGCATTTAATAACCTCTTTTCCCCACCAAAGACTAGCGTCCGTTTTCTATTCCCGTCTCTAATGTATTATTTTATGAAAGATAAATTAGTTCAAACGGGGGTATTCACAATCACTTTTACGCGTGAAAACTACACGAAAGAATATTTAAAAGTAGTACATCGACGTACAGCACATCTATTTATTTTATATTACTACTATAGTCAATTCACGGTTATAGTATATTCGTGGTTATAGTATTTTCGCTGTTATAGTCTATCCGCGGTTTCTTCACACTTTTTGAATCAAACTTTTGAAAAATAAATCCATGTATGATGTGTTTTGTTGTTGCTTGCAATGCTGTGTATCACAAGCGTTTTACACTTGTGTTAACATAAAAGTACCTTATTTTTGGTTAAATTGAACTTTTACTTATATTTTATCTATAAATTATAATATTTAATTATTGATTAATGTGAATTAAAACGGGGAGAAAATAGGTGTGTTAGTAATGCCTAGTAATAAATAGTTCGTATGCAAAATGTTATTACACTGAGTGAGCAGGAGTCCGGGATGCGCTGTCCCTATAGTGTAATTTCCTCTACTCTGTTAATCTTTGTTTGCATGAGGCGGAGGAATATCTTGGACGTAGGACTTTGGCAGGGCTTCAGAAAAGTGTGAAGTAATCGCGAGTGGCCTATACTTCCACCTTTTTCTGAAGCCTTGCTAAAGTTCTACTTCCAGGATATTCCTCCGCCTCATGCAAACAAAGCTTAATTGAGTCCAGAAAATTACACCAAAGGGACAGCGCAACGCATACGTGCGCTCTCAGTTTAGTAATATTTTGCGTAAGAACTATTTCCTACTCGGCATTACCAACACGCCTATATTCTCGCTGTTTTTATTCATGTTACTTAAAATGAAATACAATAATTTATAAATAAAATATAAAAAAAATTCAAATTAATAAAAAATCAAGTACTTTTGCATTAACACAGGTACAAAATGGTTTTGATGGCTGACATATCTAGGAAACAACCAAATACGTCACACGCGGTGTGATTTTTCGAAGGTTTGATACAAAAAGTGTAAAGAAACCGCGAATAGACTATATACAAAACTGCGAGTTGACGGAAACATTGCACGTCAGTTCAATGCCTTGCGCGTTGAGGCGATGATACATGATGCGTGTGTATGGGTTGCCCTTGCCTTGGGAGAGAGTGGAATGGAGAGACGTTTTGAGAGCCGATATTTAAGCCTTGGACATGTATAAAATAAGTCCCGGTTGGCGGTACCCTTAACTGAACAGTTTTGAAAGTCCTGCTCAAATTCTTCTTTTCGCCCAAAGCGCATCCTTTCGCCACACCTAAAAACAACTTTCCCTTGGACCTAAACAGTCTATTGCAGTGTGCAAATCAATTTTTGGGGGGAGGGGGACGTTTCCAGGGAATCCCCCCTCACAAAATGTTTTCCTGGCACATGCAAGAAAAATTATTTTCCTACCAGGGAAAGTGATTTTTCTCCCTGAATAGTAGGTAATAAGCTACAAATTGTAACAACGAAACTCCATGCCCACTTCAGATGGAAAGTACTTGCTACAAGACACACGAGGCCACAGAAGACTAAGATATGCTATTGTCAAAACCCAGGTTATCTGTGTAGCGCAAAATTTCGTGTCGCCCTTGGTGTATACTTAATTTCACACCAGACGCAGATTGGAGACATGTAACACTGCAATTGGTTTATAACCTATGAACTAGTGAATATTTGTGCCACCAGATACCAGCCACTTTACTAGAAAACGCGAATCTCCAAAAGCCTCGAGTTCATTAATCGTAAGTTTCTCCCTTTTAACAAAAACTTTAATTCGCACCCTGCCTACTTTTATTCAACCGTCAATCAGATCATAGCAGGCTGAAAATCTTATAAATTTTATAATTTCGCTATTATACCAGTTCTTTCTCTCGTGTGAAAAAGTATGGTGTTTACCGATTAAAAATTACACTTTTCATAGCTAGGTGGAAAATGCTAGGACTACTTTTCCCGATTTGTAGCTATGCCAATCGTGTATTTTACATGGAATTATTGCACACTTAAGAGCAGGTTATTTTTCAAAAGGTGATTCAAAATATGTTTTACTAACTATGAACTATTTACAGTACATAACAGACATCCGGCCAATCTAACTAAGTTGTAAAAGTGAATCCTTACTAGACGCACATATAAAACAATAAAAATTAGTTTTGTTATCATGTGATTTCAAGAAGTAAACTTAAAATAACTAGTTCTAAAAACTATGCAGTTGGGGGGGGGGGTGTATGTTCGTATTAATAAAGGATGTGTCGGTTTCGTGCCGACTATACAAACTCACCGTCGGGCCAACACAGGTAAGCTGTGATTTTTGAAGATGGCGTTGCTTTTCTGCTGAACTTCCAAAAGTAGTTAATGAACTCTATTGTTTGGTCGTGCTCCATAGCTGTTATTAAACCTGATAATACATTTAGCAAAACTGCTACGAGAAATACGTGCGTAGTCTTGCAATGCATGATTCAGTTAAAGATGCTGTTACAAATCAGCGTCAACTTGGGTTTGAGAGCACGGGCAGAATTTACACTTTCCTCATTTTTTCCCTGTTAATGAGTACAAACTAAGTATAACTCAGAATAATAGTCGGGAGATGAGTTCCGAAATGAATAAGACGTCGATCTTCTGCCAAAACCTGACTGAAAGCGTGATCTGTGATGTAAGTTTCGCAGTGAGAACTTGCACGGTCATCCGCGTCGAACCTGCGCAAAACACGTGTCAAGAGGCACTGTTTTATTTTCCACGCTAGAAAATCTCGTTTCTGCAGCGTAATAAGCCATCCATCTTCCGCGCTGAATATGAATTATTGAAGAATCTGTGTCAGAGCAACCAAAAATATCAGCGCAATAATAGAGGAAACGGGCAAAACCACAGGANATCAAGAGGCACTGTTTTATTTTCCACGCTAGAAAATCTCGTTTCTGCAGCATAATAAGCCATCCATCTTCCGCGCTGAATGTGAATTATTGAAGAATCTGTGTCAGAGCAACCAAAAATATCAGCGCAATAATAGAGGAAACGGGCAAAACTACAGGAAGCACACAGGGAATGGCAAATCACTGCAAAATACCAGTTTGTGTGTGTGTGATTCGCAAACTGTGAGGCACCAGAAAACGCGACATTTCGTGATTCGTCCTTTTAAAAAACTGTAAAGTGGAAGATTAAATATTAGTAAATGAGGTGAATATTCAATAATGACTGGTTTTCAAGTTGACGATTGAAATTTTAGTTTTTTTAAGAGTAAGGTGTACGACATACCTTTCGAATAAATCATTCACCTATAACTTCTTCGTAACTTTATTCCGAAAGTTTGTAAAGCCTTCATCAGAGCTGCATCCGATGCCTGAATATGTGAGTGAATTTACTGACAGACACAAGTTGTTTATCTATTATTGATGATAGTAAGATAAAAATCGTTTAACAAAATTTATTATAAATAATTCTTATAATGTTTACTCTCGACGATAATGACACGGGACGATCACAGAAAAGGTTTAAGAGCAGCTGAAAATAAACGTACCACCCTACCACTAAAGCTATTTTATGATACCCTACACCTTAGACTGTGTTATTTTGCTCAGTTGGCAAATATTGTAGCTTTTAAGTCTGCCTGCTTATAATCTGTTAGAAATAAATTTTCTGCGTGGTTTATAAGTTTTCCTTTCCGAAATTTTTTAATGTCATAAAAATGTAAAATGTCGTCACAGGATTAAGGAATTGCAAACGTCATCGCAATTGAAAATTTTATTAAGGCGTTTTGGGAGGTCACATTTTGTGCACATGCACACAAACTCACGGGGGACTAGCTCACCGGGATTACTGTAGCCCTTGGTCCCCGTGTGCGCTCTGTAATTCTGGTAGGGTGGCAGCCATCTTGGATTTTACCTTAGTCCACCATTTTGGATATCGTTACTAATGTCGTCTGCTAGAGTGCGCCACTGGTGTCCATGCACCACCCGCCAGCTTATGCATTTCCACTGCTGCCTGCCATGTAGTCATCGCGTATGCAGCCATATGTGTTTCCGATATCACCTGCTAGAGTGCACTACTGTATACCCTTTTATTCTGACCCGGGGCTTGAATGTTGAATAGCGCTCAATTGGTTTATCAACTGTCAACAACTCAGGTTTATTGTTTCTTTCAAAATAGTGCAATATTTTAGCGAGGATGTTCTGCAAAGACACCGGTTATTTCAAGGTTTGAAATTTCCAAGTCTAATAAAGTGCTATATTTTTACAAAAAAATTTACGAAGTTTTATTTGCGTACTTTTACAATTATTGCTGCAAAATCCACACGATGCTTCTAATTTACGGGGGTCGAAAAAATGTTGTCACGTATTTTTCTTGTTTATACATTAGACTACCTACTGAATAAAATTTCAAGACGCAGCTAATTTCTAATCTTATATTGATATATTAGTAATTAATTTGCGTCTGGAATGTAAACTCTAAAAATTAGATGGACAATCACAGCCATTATAAATTGTTTTAATTTCCTCTCCGAATTCACAAAACAATACTGAGACAAGAAGATATCAAATGAACCTTACGAAACGCTTTGAAATAGCTTCATCAATTATGACTAAAGCGGATTCAAGCAGAGCATTCGCTCTTTAAAGAAGAAAGAAACGAGGCATTAGTAATTTATATGTCTTTCGTGATTCCCCGAACCCTATCATCAGCCAGAGGAGAGATGAAAGCCAGTTGAGGGAAAACACCACAAGTAAGTTTCTTTTTCTTTGTGATTCACATAGGTGCATTCTTTCGGTACGTTGTACACGGACCGCCATAATACTTCTAAGAATCACGTTATGTGCCTTCTAATATAAAGGTGGGTTGTTTGAAGTAAAAAAAATATTTGGTAGTTCTTTAGAAACCGCAAAGCAAAGCAGCATATATGATAACGGGATTGTAGAAGATACGTAATATTCTTTGATAACTGGTACGAGAAAAAATACGTAATGATTTAAGGACGAGCAAATTCCAGTGTATATAATTCTATATGCACCATTTAATATTCTAATTATGAAAATTAAACTATAATAGTAAAACATTATCAAAGCATTTCACAAACTGTTCGATAAAACATACTTCTCAGCATGTAAATGCTGAATGTTGGCATGAATGCGATTTGTTAGAAAGTAGTCTGCAAGAGTATATTCGAAAGCATGACTTATAACAGCACATAAGCAAGTTAACTGACATCTTGTATTTCGTTTATCTGAACATTATAGTTTTATAAACAAATATTTTTTATTTTTTAAAAATCTGAAAATTTTTAAAAATTAAAATAATTAGGTAAAATAATTTTTTTTTTGTGTTAAAAAAAACGACAGACTACAAGATGTAACACGTTTTAATTTTTAACCCTAAATTCCCTTACAACAAAATTAAACTTTAAAATCTGAAGAAAATTCAAAAAGTTTTCCAAAATTTACAAANGTGTTAAAAAAAACGACAGACTACAAGATGTAACACGTTTTAATTTCTAACCCTAAATTCCCTTACAACAAAATTAAACTTTAAAATCTGAAGAAAATTCAAAAAGTTTTCCAAAATTTACAAAAAAAAATTGAATTTGTTTTAAACATGCAAAATTAAAGCATGTTATAAGCTTAAATAATAAGTGTAATAGAATAAAAATTTCAGAATATATAACATGAAATTTAGCATACACGATAAACTCCCCAAGACTATTGAATTTATTCATGGCCACCTAGAAATTATTTATACTTATGCATTCTTTTAATTTTTTTCATTATAAAATGTTATGCTTATTTTTTAACAAGTAAACATTTGAAGACTCCATTTTTAGTTTAAATATATCGTGCAACAACCATAATTGTTTATGAAATGTGTAAATTTTACAACTGACAATTTAAAATAACATATTGGANCAAATTATTTATACTTATGCATTCTTTTAATTTTTTTCATTATAAAATGTTATGCTTATTTTTTAACAAGTAAACATTTGAAGACTCCATTTTTAGTTTTAATATATCGTGCAACAACCATAATTGTTTATGAAATGTGTAAATTTTACAACTGACAATTTAAAATAACATATTGGACACAGTTATTTTTGTTGTGTTTTAAATTACAAAGTATATTAAAATATTTTTGTTAAAATTTGTAAGGTCTTTACAGCAATGGGTGTTCGTTATAATAATATCTGGTGTATTGAAAACTTTTAACATCAAGTTGATGACCTCCGAAGCAGAGATTGTTAAGGCGTTACATGCGTATCATAAACTAAATTTCATGTTAATAATTTCGGGTAAGCCACATAATTGGTGAATGTTTTTTGTGAAGTCTGATCATGCAGTCAATTTAATTTCGCATATGGTAAGCTTTTGCCATAGACATTCCAAAACCTGGAGGTCCTACCTAAACAGGAAACCATGCCTGCATAAAAAATGTGTCGTGCAGAAAGTGGGTGGAGACTGACTAGTCTAAATGGCCATCATGGGCCTCTCAGTAGTTGGCATAACGTCGGCCCACAACATAAAACTTTTGAATGGATCAGGCAGTGTCTTTCTACTGCTAGTAACAGCTGCTGTACTTGTGGGGTTTCGTCGGTGTCCTCTTTGTCGTCTTGACCCCAGCACTGTTCCATAATTGTAGGTTATGGTCGTGCATCAGCAGTGCGTGAGGGACGCCCACAATAACGTTATTTTTACCAGCATACACATAACAGTATCACTCGAAGGTAACCAATTTTATTAAAGCCATATTCCACGATAATTTTTTATTTCATTATCTCTAAGATATTTACATAAGCACCATATAAATGTAAATATTTGTAGTCAAATTATTATAGTTATCAAAATATAGCAACGAATAGTCGAAAATTTCGGAATATGGGAGCCCAAGTTTTTATGCTTTTAATTAACTTTACCAAATAAATCGCATGTTATGTGATCTGTATCATTTACAAAACATATTAACTGTCAAGAATATTTAACAATGGTTACTTGAGTACTGGTATGCTGAATCTCTTTTAAAATAAGCATTAATGTTTTTGCAATCACATTTTTATTCGCCCAAAATAAACTAATAAATATTAATATTATTTTCTCTCGAACGAATATAAATGCGATGGCAAAAACATCAATACCTATTTTATAATAGATTCAGGATTCCAGTACCCGAGTACCGATTGTTAGATATCCTTGACAATTAATATGTTGTGTATATGATATAGATCACATGACACATGATTTAGTAGGCAAAGTTAATTAATGGCACAGAAAATTGGGCTCACATGTTCCGAAATCCTCGACTCTTCGGTGTTATATTTTGAAAACTATAATCATTTAACTACAAATATTTACATTTATGTGGTCTTTATATAAACCTCTTTCAGAAAATGAAATAAAAAATTCTCGTTAAATATGGCCTTAGGTGTGTGCATAAATACTACGGAGGCAAAGTTTCACCTTAATACTTGGTTAGTGTAGGGATGTTATATATACCAGTGTGATGTTTTGTAACAGTCTCCGATGTATGGAATAGGCATGCTGCTGACATCTCAAGTACTGGCTCGTTTTGTTCATCCAGAACATCCACAGGTAATACCAGTGGCGATATAACTCTCCATCGAGTATGGTGAGTACGAGCACATTTGAACATGTACAATTCTTTCGTTCAGCTAATGAAGATAAGAAAAGCATCGTGACTACTATAAAACACCACCAACCAATAATTTACAACACAAACCAACAAAAACCAACAGAAATTTCAGTGGTCTCAGTTATGTGAAATTCTCATTATAATGTAATTTTATTGTTTTATGTTGTCTCGTGTTGGTACCCAACAGCTTTTGTTGGATTCCAGTGGTTTGTGTTGAATAACATTTTAATGGACTGTGAATATTTAAGTGGTGTATGTTGCTTCCTGTTGTCAGAAAACACAAGGAACCATTGGTTTAATAATATTGTTTTCTGTTGGAATACAATAACTTTTAGTGTATTATATTGTTTTTTGTTGTACTGTAATCTGTTGTTTTCATTTCTATTCCAATTGTTTCCATTTACTTCTGTATGTTGGTTTCTGCTGTGATTAATTGGTTTCTGTTGCACCATAGTCTGTTGGGTTCTGTTGTATTCTAGTAGTTAGCATTGGTTTCTGGTGTATTTTGTTGGTTTCTGTTTTTCCGTAGTCTAGTGGCTTTTATTGTGTTCTGATCGTTTAAGTTGATTTTTGTTGTGTCGTGTTGGTTTTATTGTACTGTATGTAGCCTATAGTTTTCCATTATATTCTAGTGGTTTTCATTGATTTCTTTTATGTTTAGTAAGTTTCTGATGGGGATTCGTCTGTTGGCTGCTGTTGTATTCTAGTGGTTTCCAGTGGTTTCTGTTTTGGTGGTTTCTGTTGTGCCAAAGTTGGTTGGTATAAATAGTATTTTGATTTTTTTAATTGATTTCTGCTCTGTTTTGATGGTTCCTATTGTGCTGTAACGTGTTGGTTTCTGTTGTATTCTTGTGGATTTAATTGGTTTCTTTGTGTTATGTTAGATCATGACATGAATTAGTCTTGTGGCTAGAATTATAGTGGTTTCCATTGGTTTCTGTTGTGTTTTGTTGGTTTCTATTTTACCAAAGTTAGTTGGGTTCTATTATACCTATTCTGATTATTTGAGTTGATTTATATTGTGTTTCGTTGGTTTCCCACGTGCTGTAGCCTTTTAGTTTCTCTTTTGCTGTAACATGTTGGTTTGTGTTGTATTCTAGTGGTTTCCATTGGTTTCTGTTGTGTTTTGTCGATTTATGTTGTTCTGTAGACTGTTGCTTCCTGTTGAATTTTCAGTGGTTTGCTTTGGTTTATGTTGCGTTTTGTTGGTTTTCGTGCCCTAGTTTGTTGGGTTCTGTTGTATTATAATCATTAAAATTATTTTTTCGGGTTTCGTTGGTTTATATTGTGCTGTAGCCTGCTGTTTTCTGTTGTATTGTAGTGGTTTCCATTAATTTATGTTGTATTTTAGTTGTTTATGTTGTATTATTGTGGTTTACATTATTTTCTGGTGTGTTGTGTTTCTTTTTGTGCCATAGATTCTTGTGTTCTATTATGTTCTGACAGTTTAAATTTATTTCTGTTGTGATTTGTTGGCTTCTATTCAGCTGTATCTGAAGGTTTGTGTTGTATTTCCTGTGATATTCATTGGATTGTACTATGTTTTTTAGGTTTATGTTACATTTCCTTATGTTTGCATTGGTCTCTATTGTGTTCTGTTAGTTGTTATTGTATTTCATTGTCCTGTTGGTTTCTGATGAAATCCTATTTTTCTACCTTACTGTTCGTTGTTTTGTTTTTTGCTGTTTTATTTATAGTGGTTTCCTGAATACAATAAGAACCAATAAACACAGCATAAACTAAGAGATACAGTACTATTACATCACAAACCAACAGGACAAGTATGTTATGACTCAACAGAAAGCAATGGAAACCTTTGAGACTACAGCAGAATTCAGTAGGATGAAACCAACGAAAACCCCTAGAAAACACAAAAGAAATTATGGTAGACCAATGAGACTTCATCAGAAACCAAAAAAGTGAAATATAATAAAAACCAACAGAACACAGCAAAAACTAATGGGAACCACTGCGAATACATCAGAGTACAACACAACGAAATGCAACAGAACCCCAAAAAAATGAAATGGAAACCACTACAAATACAGCAGAAAATCACAAAACACAACAGAAGCTAAGGTACGACAATGAGAATTCATCAAAAACCAACAGAATGCAACAGAAACCAATGGAAACCACTCATATTACATCACAATTAAGAAGAATGAAATACAACAGAAGCGAGCAATATACAACAGAAAGGAATGGAAATAACTATATATAAATACAACAAAAAAAACCTCTTAACAGGACAGAAACTAAGGTCCAATAATAGGAATTCAACAGTAACCAACAGGGCAAAATACAATAAAAACCAACAGAATACAACAGAAACCAATGGAAACCACTGGGACGACATCAGAATACAATAGAGTGAAATGCTACAGAAACCAAAAAAATACAACAGAAACCAGTGTGTGCAATCAGTTCGGAAACTCTCCACTAGAGTTCACTCTAATTCATTTATTTTAATGTATTATTTAAATGTATAATTTTTGTCCAGATAGATAAAAATCACAAACAGTTTCTTTTTTCCTTTTAATATTTAATCAATTCTACCACAGTAAATGAATAATATAATTTTATGAAATGCATTATGTTCTGCAGACATTTGAAAATGAGAATGCCACAAAATAAAAAAAAATTATCTTCAAACTTACTACTGAATCTATACCTAACTCACACGCAAAGCAACAGAAAATGTCAGAAACCAAAGATAAACACTGGTAATGCAACAGAAGCCAACATAGAACAACAAAAAGCAAACAAAACCACTACAGCACAAACCAACATGGTGAAACACAATAAAAACCGATATAACAAAACAGAAACCTATTGAAACCACAAGGAATACAATAGAAACCAGGAGGTTGTAATGGAAACATCATCCAACAAATCACAAAGGAAGCTAATGTGAACCACTGGGAATACAATGGAAACCATCAGACTGTGGCACAACAGAAACCAATGGAAACCGCTAGAATACAACAGGAACTAACTGGCTACAGCACTATGTAAACCAGCTGGTTTCTGTCACATTTCATTCTCTTGTGTTCTAATGTAGCCCAGTTATTTATATTGGTTTCTGGTGTGTTTTGTGGTTTTCGGTTGTATTTCTAGTGGTTTTCTTTGGTTTCTGTTGTATTTTGCTTGTTTCTCTCGCATTTAATTATTTTGTATTCTGATGAAGTCCCAATAATTTCTGTTGGTTTATGTTGTGTTCCATAGGATTTTATCGCATTTCACCCTGTTGGTTACTGATGAAATCCTATTCAATTAACTTAGTTTTTTGAAGTTTTCTCTTGTATTTCTAGTGGTTTCCATTAGTTTCTGTTGTGTTTTTTTTTGTCCTAGTTGCATTTCGTTCTGCTGAATCCTTATATGTAGTCCGAGTGGTTTCCATTGATTAATGTTGTGTTCTGTTGGTTTTTAGTTTATTTCGCTCTCTTGTTTCTGATGAAATCTCACTGTTCTTCTTAAGTTTTTGTTGTCTTTTGTGGTTTTCCATTGTATTTCAAGTTAGTTCTTTTGGTTTTTGTTGTATTTTGTTGATTTCTCTCTCAAATTTTATTCTGCTGTATCTTGATGTAGTTCCAGTAATTTATATTAGTTTCTGTTGTGTTTTGTGATTTTCTGTTATAATTCCAGTGGTTTCCATTCGTTTCTGTTGTATTTTGTTGATTTCTGTCGCATTTCATTCTGTTGTATTCTGAAGTAGTCCCAGTAATTTATGTTGGTTTCTGTTGTGTTTTGTGGTTTTCTGTTTTATTTCTGGTAATTTCCATTGGTTTCTGTTGCATTTTATTCTGTTGTATTCTGATTTAGTCCCAGTAATTTCTGTTGGTTTATGTTGTATCCCATTACTTTTGTTGTATTTCACCCTGTTAGTTTCTGATTAAATCCTATCCATCTACCTTATTTTTTGAAGTTTTCTGTTGCATTTCTAGAGGTTCCCGTTTTTGTTGTATTTCATTCCGCTGAATACTGATGTATTCCGAGTGGTTTTGACATGAACCGCACATTCACGAGTTCCTCTGTGCCCACTCTGACTGCCGCAGTCGTGTCCACTGCACCAGACACACCACACCGACGGGCTTGTGGGCACGAGTAAGAGTGTGCATAATAGTATAAGTGTAATTGCATTAGTGTAATTGTATTAGTGTTTCTAATTTATTCAGTGTTATTAATAGCATCAGTGTAATTGCATCAGTGTTTCTAATTTATTGAATGTTATTAATAGCATCAGTGTATTTCATCAGGGTATTTATTCAGTGTTATTTATTTAGTGTTAATAATTAATAGCATAATTTTCATCATGGAAGACAGTCGGCACAGCCACAGCCAGGGACATTTGATGTTGTACACTTGGCAATACTGTGGCTGGTACGATGGAAACATTTAGAATTTATATAATCATTTTTATTGTGTAATTTTTTAAGGAAAATTATGTTGTCTTAGGTTAATTTAATTCATGTCACATTCATCTCATAGTCATTTTTTAGTGTATATTGAGCTTCATCATTTCGCTGCTTGGCGTCGCCTGCACTCAGGTATCGGAAGCCAGCCCAGGCTTCCTCCCAGTTCTCTTCAGCACTTGAACCTATCAAGACGTGTAAGTCTCTCGCTCCGCAAAGGCCCTCGGTGCAGACATCTTAAGCTGAACTCATACTCATTGTCATAGACTTCACTTAATTAACCGGATCATTCATGTTATTTTTTATAACGCCGAGGGGAGAGCGACGTTATTCTCATCGTAGAATTGTTAAGTGCAGTCATGTTTCACATTGTAAAGCCACATGTTGCTCGCAGTTCCGGGCCGTTAAGGCCACGTGTTTTGTACTAAAGTTGTGTGTGTTCATTAAGGAGTCGCAAGGAATAAATAACTCCACAAGCATCGTAAGTGTTTTATTTGTAATTTAATTAAGGCGTGCGAGGCAGCCTACAGCCTCGCCATCGTGTGTGACGGAGTGTTAACCAGAGTTCCCTAGGCCGTCGACGGAAACGACCCTCATTTCATCAGCTCACCGCAGAGCTGTGGCGCCGGGCACATATTTCATGCATCCTCAGCTCTGGTAACACTGCACGTCAAGTTGGCTTTCCCAACTAGGGACGGGAAATTCACAACGTCAGTGCTTGACCACATCAGTTTCCATTAGTTTCTGTTTTATTATGTTGAGTTTTATTGTATTTCGCTCCAGTGTTTATGATTAAGTCTCGTTATACTTAGGTTTCTATGTGTGTTGTGGTTTTCTGATGCATTTATAGTGGTTTCCCTTTGTTTCTGTTGTATTTTGTAAGTTTCTGTTGCATTTCATTCTATTGTATTCTGATGTAATCCCAGTAATTTCTATTGATTTCTGTTATGTTATGCTGGTTTTTTTTTTTTCATTTTACCGTGATGAAATTCTATTGATCTACCATAATTTTTGAAGATTTCTTTTGTATTTTGTTGGTTTCTGTCGCATTTGATTATATTGAAATCTGTTTGAAGTCTCGTGGTTTCCATTATTTTCTGTCGTGTTCTGTTGTGTTTTAATGTACTTGTCCTGTTTATTTGTGAAGAAATACTGTATCACATATTTTCTATTGTGTTTTGTTTGTTATTGTGTGTTTATTGGTTCGTATTATATTCAGGAAACCACTAGATATAGAACAGAAAATAAGGTAAAACAATATAAATTTTATTAGAAGCCAACAGTGAGAAATGCAATGAAAACTAACAGACCACAACAGGTAAAAGGAATCATCCGGAAATGCCACGAGAAACCTACAAAAACATAGAATAATCCAATGGATATCACAGGATATGCAACAAAAATAACAGATACAGCACCATAGAAACCAACAAAATACCAGTACAACAGAAATCAATTTATACAATAAGAATACAATAGATGCTTACAAAATATAGCACAACAGAAACCAATGGAAGCCACTAAAATACAACGAAAATAACTGCCAGCAGCACAAAAGAAACCAACGAAACACAACAACTCAAAATAAACAATGAAGCGTGCCGCATCCCCAGCCCGTAGTGTACATTCGTCCCGCCGCCCCTGCGAAGCTCGCGCAGCCCCTCTGCTGTAAACCTTGCCGACTGGATTTGCATTTGTGAAGACATCCAGCTGAGCCACCATACTACCACCAGCATCAAGCAGCAGTTACGCCTTCTTTTGGGGGCATGCCCATTCAGGCCGGCTCAGCACCTCTAAAATCAAACGCAGTTCAGAAAATGTCGGGCAAATGAAGGCCATGTCGGGGTACTATGGGTAACTGCAGGCCAGCAACCCCACATGCGCCCCTTCATCACGCCAGTATAACCAAATCAAGGTGAAACGAATGAAGTGAGTGTGTGGGGGGGCTCAAAGACGAATTTTCCTTATATACTCCATCAAGAATATGACTGTTCATATAGGGTTTGCTAATAAACACATACTTATTGCGCATTTGCAATAACCACCTGCATCCCTTCACCCTTGCAAAAATGGATTGACCCAGTGATGTCAAAGTCCTGGTGTCACATTTCGTTTTACCATTTATATTTTATTTAATTATATTTAATTTGATAAATTATCTCTTTCTTTATTTATAAAATATTTTATTAGTATATTAGTTTCTTGATTTATTGAAGATTTTATTAGTATATTTACTTTCTCGATATTTTCTTCAATTTTTGAGATTTATGAAAGTTCGCTCATACCCGCGAAAACCTGATATACTGCTATGTGTTGTCAGAAGACTTTGTCTATGTAAGTTTGTATCATCATCTTGTACAAAAATCACACTCAGAATTTTTGTCAAGGGAGTTTTGGGTTTGGTTTTGGTTTTGGTCAGAAGTGGACACTGTTCACATCCTGATGATACACTTAGCTATCTGGCAAGTAAGGTAAAAGAGATGCATGCATTTCAGGGATTGGGGTCCTTCATTTTTGTGACCAGTCTTATTTAGTGGACTATATTAACTTCTTAATTTACCGAAACATTTGTGAGCATTTGCATAGCTGCCATGTATGCACCTTGCCAAGCCCAGCTGTCACCCCACTGGCCATATGATGTTTTTGATACAGAGCATTTGCTAGTGTGAGCCATTACCCTCACATATGCTTAAGTAAATAGTCAATTGTGTATCGTCATAAACAACGATTAGAATATATGAAAGTATGGTACTAAATCTATGATTTTGTGTGTCATGAACATAAGTTTTTCCAGTGATCCAATGCCTATAATAGTTGTATGACTGCGAACATAGGGAAATAGACCCTCGTCTGTTCAGTGTTTTCGCAGGGTTTTTCCTGCATACGTTGTGGTTCCATGCACAGACATGTGATATGTTACAGTCACTTCATGGCTCATTTCGGGTGAAGTACCCATTTCCTTATCGAGTATTTTCTCGCGATTATCCCACATGTGCAACATTTCGACAGCAGCATATGACCAACAGAAATAGGTCAGTTCGTCCATGGCATAAGCTAGGGTGCAGGGTTATGCATGGCTGTCGAATAGTCCTGAGAGGTCATAACATAACTTGTGCTAATCCAAGGAGCATCATTTAGACTATCTGATGCAAACAACATTTTGTGGCCTGCAGACTACAAACAGGGGTAACATGTTACCAACAATATTCCCAGTTTGTAATGAGCCAGTTCTACATGCGTAAAGAACCATCCTGCAGCTGCCTGGCGACATCACTCTTTATATAAATATGTACAGTGTATGTGGATGCTGTCTTTCCAAGTCTTTGTACACACTGCGAAAAAAAAAAATTGTACTTATTAACAAATAAATTATATATATATTGCTAAAGTTTCGTTAGGTGTTACAACACAATTGGGCGAGTCTATTTATTTACAATGTGTTTATGCATTAATGTCTGTTTGCACAAAACACAATGCCTCTAATTAAGAGCCTTGAAATTTGCAAGCACTAAGCATGTGAATAAACTGCTTATTTATTGTGACTCACTGCATTACCACTCGCTCCATGGTTTGTTACTTCACTTCCCTATAAGCATGTGGGGACATCAGCATAATAGGAACATGCCATGCATCTATATGCAGTGTCACTTTGCATGTACTCCATGTCACCCTTTGTTATATGGTGTGAGAACTTTATGGCATATTTCTGCTAGCCCGGATGTCTCTGAAATTTATCGCTTGGGGGCGCAAATGTGGGACAGTCAGTTTATCTTGGTGGGAACTGGCAGGTTCCTGTAGCTCACTGCAGGTTATGGTTTCTGTTCCTGTTCATCATGTTCTAGTCGTGGTACCATCCCTAAGGACTAGTGCAAATGTTGGTGCAGGCAACTGGACGAACCATAGACTAAAAATGAGGTAAACTGGTTTTCGTCTTCTATACAAATCCCCAACATTTTGCTCATCACCAGTATAAACATCAAAATCACATGGTAAACAATGTTGAACATGTATGTTCTATTTTTCAACTGATTTATCCTTTACATGAATAAAATATTTTGGCCAACTACAATATAAAATAGTTTCATTAAAACTGGGTTAGAAGGAAGCATAGAAACTAATCAAAACACTTTAAGAGTGTTCTAAACTCAATTATTATCCACCTTGTTTTTAAGTGCTACCGTCTAAAAGCTCATTCAATGTTGAAATGCTGAACACATAGGGTGTTTGAAGAGGGAGGGTGCAAGGATGCTGTAAAGATGGGAAACGAAAGGTCAAATATCGATATTTAAAAATCAACTTAACAAATGTCAACCTATATCTTACATCGATATGTCAGTTAAAAACTATCGATATATCTATATCGATTTTTGAAACGATTTCGTTTACTAAGAAAAAATATATATATATTAATATTTGCTGTAAAAAATTTATTTTAAGTGCCAGGAAAATACATGACAATGCAAAGAGTAATGTGTAAGCAGTTCCATGTTATTTGAATTTTTCTAACATACTGTGTATGTAGGATGCTTATTAGCGATGCGTACACACTGCAGGAGAAAATGCCTTAGAGGATCAAGGATCAAAAAAGATATAATGGAAATACGTCCAGAAATGCATGGGTTCCTCGCTAGATGGTGGTAGGTACTGTTTGCCATGGTGGCGGCACACACACATATTGGTAACATGAGGCGTCTGATTCACTACTGTTGCCGACTTACTATAGAATGGACATGTATAGAGTAGTGCAACACTGTGGGGCGATGGCCCGGTATACCAATCGGGAACAGGCTGACATGGTCTTTACATTTGGACAGACAAATGATAATGGACAGTATGCAGCACAGCTGTACATGGAAAAGTATCCCCACCGACAGCAACCACACAGTAAAATGTTTACAACAATGTTTTGCTGTTTGTGTGAGACAGACTCGTTTAAGAGAATGGGCAATCATGATGGGTGGGTGCCCCAGCTATGTACACCAGCATTGGGGGAACATTTGGTCAACACTGTGAAATATTACCCTAATATCAGCACCATGCAGGTGGCCCATCAGCATTGGTTAAGCCAGATAACAGTGTTGAACATTCACCATGACAACTGCTACTACCTGTATCACTTGCAACATATGGCTTATTACCGACTGACTTTCCTCTGTAGGGACAGTTTTGTCACTGTTTTTTTTTTTTTGCACTGAGCCACCACAATGTTGGGAATTTAGTCATCTGTCCTATTCAAAGATGAGATCGTCTTTACGAGGAGCAGTATCGTCAACCTCCACAACATCGATCTGTGGGCCACGCAGAATCCCCGTGGTATGTTTGCAGTGAACCATCAGCATCGTTTCAGCCTCAATGTGTGGGCGGATATTATTGTCGACCACCTCATGGGACCAGTNTTGCAGTGAACCATCAGCATCGTTTCAGCCTCAATGTGTGGGCGGATATTATTGTCGACCACCTCATGGGACCAGTCTTTCTTCCACAATGCCTCACAGGTGAGGCATATATGCACTTCCTGCAGGTGACCATTCCTCCCCTGCTAGAAGAGGCGCCTTTGGTGGTATGAAGGGTAATGTGGCTGCCACATGATGGTCCTCCAGCCAACTTCTGCATTACTGGGTGGAGGCATCTCGACAATGTCTTCCCTGGTTGATGGATCGGACAAGGTGGTCCAGTTTCNACTTCTGCATTACTGGGTGGAGGCATCTCGACAATGTCTTCCCTGGTTGATGGATCGGACAAGGTGGTCCAGTTTCAAGGCCCTCCTGGTCGCTGGACCTCAGCCTTTTAGATGTCTTCCTGTAGGGGCGCATGAAAGGTTTAATGTATGCGGAGCCCATCTCGGATGTGCAGACACTGGAACAACGTATTCATGCTGGTTATGATGCTTTTCGGATGCAGGATAGCGTATTTGAACAGGTGCAGCATGTACACATATGCTTAGAGGCCCATGGGGGCTACTTTGAACACCACATCTGACTGTGGCATCGTGACAGTATGTCGCGCACTGCACTGCACTGCACACGAATGATGATTGAATAAATGGTCTCTAGCATAGAAACCATGCATTTCCGGACATATGTTCATATGACCTTTTATTGCTCCTTTTCTTCTCAGAGAATATCTCCTGCAGTTTGTCCCAATTACTCAAAATCATCATGTGTGTGTGTGTGTGTATATATATATATATATATGTGTGTGTGTGTGTGTGTGTGTGTGTGTGTGCGTGTGTGTGTCTTTGCAGTGTGTTTATAGTGTAAGTGCGAAAATAGTGTTCATGTGATAAAATTGTTATGAGATCTTTTTTCAATTATGCTTTATAAAACCATGTATGCAATTGATGTGTGCTCGGTACGTCCCTTGTCAAAGGGAGACGGTTGGGTGCGCGGTGTCCCTCGAGCCGTGAAAGTGCCGGGCGCCAGCTCAGTGTTGAGCAATGAGATCGGGTCGTGATTAATCACCCTAGGGGCTCGAGGTAACACACCGTCAGATAATAGGAAAATGCGAGCTGTATGGCCGCTGCGCACGCCCGGATTAATGAACGGACTATTGGTTATATGAAAGATGATTATTTTATTAAACACTTAACCGAACAGAATACGTGGTGACTGCATGGTCGTACAATGTAACACACTAATGGATTACGATTAATTAAGGTGCGTGATGCAGCTCTCCCCTCGGTGCGATGTAACATAAAATACAAGTTATTTCGTGGAAGATGTGATGATACGATTACTGAGTGAGGTTGCGGCCTCAGGGGCTGGCACCGAGGTTCTTGTGAAACGAGAGACTTACCACTTCCGCCCGCGTTGAAGTGATGAAGCGTACTGGCTGAGAACTGTCCCAGCTCCCATTACCTGAGCGAGGCCGACGCCAAGCGGTGGAAAGATGAAACATAAATGCGACTTAAAAAATGCTAATAAGATGTAAGAAAATAATATACCTTAGATTATCATAATTAAACACAATTACCCTATACAACTTACATAATAAAACACAATTACCCTTGCACAAATACACAATAAATCAGGGTTATATTAATATTAAATATTTGCATCGCAGCAGCCACTGTATTGCCAACTTAGTAATGTCACATGTCCCTGGCTGGCTGGGTATGTGATGACTGTCTTAAAACACCATAAATATGATATAACTAATGAGTAGATACACTGAACCAATAAATAATAATGATTAAATTATTAAGCTCTGAATAATTAATGACACTGGTGCACATCGAACAAATACATTTGATAATTATGACACTGAATAACTATACTGATGCACTCCGATCAATTATGTCGCACTGGTGTAATTATATTGGTGAACTCTGATTAATTACATAGCACTGAATAAACGATATTGACGAACACTGATTGATTACATAACACTGAATACACTATCACTTTTTCCCACATGACTGCTGGTGTGGTGCATCTGGAGTGGAGGACACTACTGCGGCAGACACAGTGGGCACAAAGGTACCAGTGAACGCCTGGTTAATGTCACAACTTTAAACAACTTTCTTGTCATATTCATGATTGTTCTGTAACATATATTAATTTTCATATCAGCATAACAGAAATACATTAATTTGTGCTAGTTATTTTGATACAACTTATGTCTGGCAAAAACTAACACAAGAACATAAGCTTTCAAAACTGAGTCTCGTGTTATAATATCGCATATTCGGAAATTTATTTATGGATCCACCAATGACTTAAATACAAGTGTACACAGGTTGAGGCATTTTTTGGACATCAGGTTGATTTTTCAAAGACATTGGCTTCCAATTCCAGGTGCACATTAATGCCATTACACACAAATGATACAGTTTTCATATCCCATTTGTAGCACTCTACGATCGATTCACCTTTGTACGTATATTTCGGAATGCCTGAAAATTACGGGAAGAAGAAGGTGTGTTTACTTTTATTTTTAAATGGAAACATTCGAAAATTCATTAATGCATATCCATCAGATCCACCGAATTTTTAATTGGTTAAAATGGTGTATCAATCTGTTTAACTGGAATTAACCGAAACAGTAATTTCCGAACATCTGACACGTAGTAGTGGATACACTGGCGTATTTTCGAATACACTGATATAAACACTTCGCTAAAACTTAAGTCTGGACGAATAAATTTTCCAAACTCAAGTTTCAGTTGAGAGTTTAAACATACAGTATGAGGCCAACTTATGAAAACAATCTTCTGGATGTAACATGACTAGTGAGAGGAAGAAGATTACACATTACTACTTCATAAACATGTGCGAGTTCATTTTTAAGTGATTTTTAAATTCATGCCAACCTTAGGGTTGTATAGATATTGCTTAAATTCTGCAGGTATCACACCACAATAAAAATCTTCTTCTTCTTAAATCTCATACTTCTCATTGACACAGTCCTGCATGCAATACCATACGTTGAACAGTTGTCTTCGCGGTGGTTTTTTTTTTTAAAGATATCTAACATCGATTTAAATGTTTCTAAAATGATTGATAATAGAAGTATCGGTTACAAAAAATTTATATGTAAAATATACATACATTTCAATTAAATATCGATATTCTTTATTGGCCATTTCTCTGTTATGACACGCACGCCAGTAAGTATCGCGGAAGCAGACACATTACACACTCCGTTTCAATCTACTATGACACGCATGCGGACACGGACAACTTACGGATACACGTAAGAAAGCTGGGCTTCTCCCAACTCTTCTGTGTCCGTGAATCCCTGTAGTCATTAGGAATCGAGTATTTGGTTTGCAGATATTCTTTTTGGTGGCCATTGGGTATACACGGCTATGCTTCGATTAGTCGTGGCGATTATCATTTTCGTTTTAACAAATAAGTAAACATTGTTCGGTAGTAGTACTTACCCATTTTTAAATACTGTAAAAATATACAAAATGAGATGTGTATATTATGAAACCTGTATCAGTTATTTGCAACAGCTGAGAATTTTTGATTTTGTAAGTTGTAAGAATCTCTTCGTATTGTAGAATGGTTAAAAATTCATTCCGAGTCGTCGGCTTTTTCCATTTGTTTGTGAGTAGTGGTGGAGTGGTGAGTGACTTGTGGATTGCTGTGGGTGGTGTTAGTGGTGATGTGGTTGAATTAGTTTTTGTGATCTATAAATATTGACCGCAGGTAAGCAATGGATGTAGATGAACAAACTGCAAATTAGAGAAAATTATCAGTTGGGAAGCCTATAATGATATACGTCAAGCAAAGAGTAATCGTTTAGGGATTGATGGCTCTTCAGTGGAGCCTCTAAATACTGCGAGACAGGTTAGACGTCCCCAATTATGCTATCCTCGGGATAGTCCAGGGCCTTTTCTTGCTTTTATTGAGTCGCAAGATACGAATATTGGCAATCTGCACCCCATTTCATTAGGTCGCAAACTCCATCCCAACCGAGATATTTTACATATCCAACGAGCAGTCCCAGCGAAATTGAAAATTGCATTTACTTCTGGTATTGCAGCCAATCAGTTTATGTCTTCAGAACTACCAACGCAATGGGATGTGTCTGTATATATCCCTACTAGTCTTGTGCAACGCCAAGGTTTGATATATGGCGTTCCTCTCGATATGTCGACAGATGACATTCGCGAAGGTTTAGAATGCGATTATAAGATTTTATCTATTGAGAGGTTATCCAAACATGTGGTTAATGGAACTTTATAGGAACGAGTACCTATCCAACTGGTGAGCCTTGCCTTTGAAGGACAACATTTACCTTCTGAAATTATCATATATAAAGAGATAGTTAAAGTTACACCTCGGGTACAATCTGTGCTAAAGTGTTTCCGGTGTTTTCACTTCGGGCATACACAGAATCACTGTCGTGCAAAGGATGTTCGTTGTCCTGCCTGCTCTCAACTTCATGTTATATCAGAATGTACTACTGCAGATACCCCAGTATGTATGAATTGCTCTAGTCAACATATGGCGCATGACAAGGCTAAATGCCCTGTTTGGGAAATGGAAAGAGAGGTAAAACGTGTCATGGCATACTACAACCTGCCTTGTGGTGATGCTAAAGCCAAAGTCCAGCCATATTTCNCTGCCTTGTGGTGATGCTAAAGCCAAAGTCCAGCCGTATTTCAGGGTCCGTCTGGGACAACAACAACCACCATCGCAACAATTATGTTCCCACCCACCTCATTGGCTCAATATCCGCCTCTGCCCACACCATCAGTTCTCCCTCCCCTGTCAACGTCTCTGGACATCCCGACTTCGTATTCACTGGCAACATAAAGCTCCACGCGACACTCCTAAATGGCCACCGTGAGGTCTGATGGATATACTGTTTGTTATAAGGCAATACCTCCAGTGACTTCCGACATTGTTATGCCTTCCTTTAATGTTCGAGATTATTATGCTCAATTCACACCGGATGCTGTCGACAATATTCCTTTTCTTGTTTGTGCTCCACTACCTGAATAGGTACCACCCGCTGAGGTATGTGAAGTCCTTCAACTTAATAACGACAAATTGAATTCTTTGATAGACACAATTGAGCATATGATCACTGTAGCAAAAACAGATTCGACTTATCATTTTCACCGAGAGAGTCTGTTTCAATCCATTTGACATGACCAAGCTTGGCTACGGCGAAAAAACCAACTTGATCTGCGGTGTTCCCAGAGTTGTTAAGTAAAATGTGGGTGCCCGGCGCCACAGCTCTGTGGTGAGCTGATGAGATAGGGTCGTTCGTCGACGGCCTAGGGGCTCTGGTGAACACTCCGTCAGACACACTATGCCGAGGTGTTCGGCCACCTCGCACGCCGTACTTGATTATCAATAAAGAAACAGTGATGCTGGTTGTGAAGGTATTTATTACCCTGTTATGTACACTCAACTACACAGAAGGCACGTGGCCTGAATGGCCCGGAACTACAAGCGACCACGTGGTCTTATAACCTGAGTCTCGAGATGCACTTTTGATTTCCAATAAATAATCACGTCGCTCTCCCCCCGACACTATGCAAGTTAAATAATAAAATATATGATGATAATGATTTATGATGTTGTGGATGCGACTGGATGCTATTCGACAGATGATGTCCTTGCTAGTGCTTCTGCGGCGTGGGAGAGCTTAACGTCTGTGCTCGTCCAAGTCCTGGCGATTACTGCCGGAAATGTGCGTCGGCTTCCGCCGCCTAGACGCCGCCGACGCCATGCGGTGGTACAGTGAAACATAATATACACTAAAAGATGATTATGGGATGAAAAATGATATGAACTAAATTAACACAACAAAACATAATTACAATTACACAAATACATAATAAAAATGATAATACTTATTCTAAATGTTTTCATTGCACCAGCCACAGCATTGCCAAATGTAGAATGTCACATGTCTCTGGCTGTGGCTGGGCAAATTGTCTCCTGATGACAAAACAAATTATAAATGAATTACACACTGACATTATTTACAAATACACTGACGAAATAAACTGAATAAATAATAAACACTAATGCACTCGTGCCCACAAGCCTGTCGGTGTGGTGCGTCTGGTGTTGGCATACTGCGGCAGTCAGTGGGCAAAAGGACTCGTGAACGTGCGGTTCACGTCACTTTCTTCAAACTCTCCTATAAGGGGATGTGTCCTTTTAAGGTGAGTGTGTCGGCTATTGTTTACCACTTTCTATATTTTCTTCACGCTTTTGCGCCATACAGTGGAACGCTAGATTTTTTCTGTCTAATTGATTTCCTCTCCTTCATTATTTGGATGCTCATATCAGATGTTGTTCTACTGTCTGAAACCCGGATGCTACGCACCTCCCCTCTCTATATCAGATCTGTTCAGTCTTTCTTCTCCCCTAAGGATGACAAAAGGACAGCTATATATTTAAGGAATACGCATGCTGGTGAGATTTTTAATATTACTTATCCTGACAGTTTCCACGGCATTGATGNGCTATATATTTAAGGAATACGCATGCTGGTGAGATTTTTAATATTACTTATCCTGACAGTTTCCACGGCATTGATGTGGTGGCGATTCGGTCGAAACTAGCTGCTTCAATATCACTGTAGTCTCGATATATGTCCATCCTAAGTTTCGATGTTCAGCACACTATTGGGCGTCTTTCTTTTCAAAGTTTCCACATCCTGTAATTGCAGGTAGCGATTTCAATTGCCACCATCGTCTATGGGGTAAATCCTTTGAGGATGTTTCTGGTCGACATTTGACAGAATTTTTACTTACTTTATCTTTTACTTTACTGAACAGTATGCAACCTACATGACTTGGGCCTCCACATTTCCGCTCCACTGCAATTGATTTAACTTTCGTTTCTGCCAGCCTTTCCAGCTGCTTAATCTGGTCAGTACATAATGATACATGAGGTAGTGATGATTTTCCAATTATCCTCACTTCTTCACCAACTCCTCAGTCTCTTTCCCCTACGTTTCGCCGATACCGATTACTATATAATCGGGCTGATTGGTGCAAATTCTCTTTCTTAATGTCGGAAGCAATAATACATCCCCCCTCCCCCAGTTACTGCTTTTAATATTAACATGGTTTTTGATGTCTTCTATATGTCTCTTTTGGAATCTACTAAAATTTCTATGCCTTTTCGCCCTTTTCGTATTGCTGATCGGAAACATGGTTCCACTTGGTGGGATGGACAATGTAACGAGGTTAATCGCCATCGTTTGAATGCACTTCACCAATATAAAAGCCAGGCTACATTGGCCAATTTTCTACATCTTAAGAAATGCCAAGCAGAGGCGCACAATTTGTGGTCTGAACGTAAAAAGATTAGCTGGAATTATTTTTGTGCTTTACTTTCTCGTACAACTCCCTCGCGTACTTTATGGGGTAAATTTAAAGCTGTTCGCGCTAGTAAAAAGGGACAGCGTTCACAGCATATTTCCCTCTCCCTTGTACCTGTTTTTATGGATCACATTGCCCCTGATACCCTCCCGGAGGCTGCTACCTTCTGTTTTCCTTCAGTTGTTTCTCATGCGGCTTCACATGATCATCAGGTTTTTTACCGGGCAATTACAGTGGAGGAATTAAGCCATTGTTTGTACACCGCAGGTAATACCACACCTGGTTTGGATTACATATTNGGGCAATTACAGTGGAGGAATTAAGCCATTGTTTGTACACCGCAGGTAATACCACACCTGGTTTGGATTACATATCGTATGGTCTCCTTAAGCACCTTCCTCGCTCCACTCTCGTTTGGTTAGCTCACTTCTATGGTAAAGTGTCCTGTTATGGATGTATCCCTGATGTGTGGAGGGATTTTGAAATAGTCCCGATTTTGAAACCTGGTAAATCTCCTCTGTCAGCTGAGTCTTATCGTCCGATTGCTCTGCGTTCTTGTTTGGCGAAACTTTTTGAGAAATTGATAAAACACAGGCTTAATTGGTGGTTAGAATATCATTGTTTACTTCGTCCAGAACAACTTGGTTTTCGTTCTGGTATTAGTACCCTGGATGCTCTTGCTGTATTGTTTTCATGTGTTCGGGATGCTTATGCTCACCGGAATGTCTTGGGTACTGTGTTTTTAGACTTGGAATCGGCCTTTGATAATATTAATCTTAAACTTTTTTGTGATAAAATGTTTAAATTAGGCTTACCACTTACCCTTATACGATGTATCCATTCTTTGTTTAGCATTTGTCGTTATATGCCTCGAGTACCTGATGGAGAAGTTTTTGTTCGTCAGGTGTCCCATGGTTTGCTTCAAGGTAGTACCCTTAGTCCCTTGCTATTTATCTTATATACTCAAGACATCATATTTCACCTGAGCTCTCACGTTCATTCTATACAATATGCTGATGATATTGTGCTTTGGGTTGAATGTATCTCTTATGGCAATGCTTGTACTTCTCTGACTATAGCCCTTGATTCTTTATCACTTTGGTTGGATGATCATGGCTTCAATTTTTCTGTGGATAAGAGTCGCGCCCTTTATTTCACGTGTAAACGGTCCCAGTCACCACTTCCTTCTCCAACCATCAGAGGTTCTCCTTTTCTCTGTGTGACAAAGGTACAGTATTTGGGTATCTTTTTAGAGACCCGTGGTGGATGGACTACCCATGTTGAATACACTATTACCAAATGTCGCAAAAGAATTAATATTTTAAAGGCTCTCGCCCATTATCGTTGGGGTTCTAACTCTTTTACTCTACGTTCTTCTTTATATGTCTACTATACAGTCTGTTTTAGATTACGGTATTCCGATTGCTGGTCAGCTGCCACTCCTTTTGGCGAACAAATTGGAAACTATACAGAACATTTGCCTTAGACTTATTCTTTGCGCTTTCTCTTCTACGCCCATTATGGTTCTGCGTATGGAGTCTTTTCTTATGTCCTTAACCGATCGTTATTGACTATTGCAAGGTAAACATTGGATTCGTACTCGTTATTCTCGTGTAAGGGGTATTGTACAGGCGGTTGACAACCTTGGTTACTTCCTACCGAAAATATTACTAACAACGCTACGTTTTGTCCACCCTCCACCTAGTTTGTTACACCGTTTGCTGTACGAGGTTTCGTTTCTTTTTCTCTGTACCATCTTTCTTTCCCCTACTAAATCTGTTTCCCACATTGTTCTTCAACAAGAATTTAAGGCTAAAGTTGCTGAATATCCCGACTGTACTTTGATATACACTGATGTCTCAAAAACTGTCGAACGTGTTGGGTCTGCTTATTTTGATGCTTCACAGAAATGTTCTGGGCTTTTTAAACTCCCTTCTACTGCCACAATTTTTTATGCCGAAACTTTTGCAGTGTATATGACTTTACATTATGTTTACGATCACAAAGTCTCAAATCCTCTGATTATATCTGATTCACATGGTGTATTTATGGCCTAGTATTCTCCTACTCCCCATAAGGACGTGCTTATATGGTTCATACGGGAACAGTGCGTTCTTTTGGATAAACTAAATGTATCTGTCCTTTTTATGTGGGTACCAGGGCATGTAGGGATTCAGGGGAATGAGATGGTGGATAAACTTGCGAAATTTAGTGTTTTACATGGTGTCTCGAAGCCCCTACTTTCCTTTTCGGTTTTATATCCCTTATTAACCAGGGAAGTTTTTCGGCATTGGAAACAGACATGGGAAACTTATACCTCGTTTTCTAATACCTTGTATGCACAATTATTTCCTGCATATTCTCGACCAACATATCAACATTGTAGTTACCGTGGTTTAGCAGTTACTTCTTTTCATCTCCTTTCAGGTCATAATGCAACCCTGTCTCATTTGTATAAACTTCATATAGTCTCTAATCCTTCCTGTGTATGTGGGGCTCCTAGTGTAGATTCGACCCATCTTTTGTTTCAGTGTTCCACTGGAGGTAATATAAGTTCGTTGTATGCTGCTCTTCGTAAGCTTCGTGTGATTTTTCCTGTCTCTTGCCCTTTGGTACTTTTTCATGACCCTCGGGTAGTTTGTGTTGTTTTCGCTCGATTTTTACTTGCACACGGTATTGTTATTTGATCTTAAGTATTTATTGTCCTGTTAGATGTCCTCGGTGATCGGCCCACTCGTTCCTTGCTATCCCTTGTTCCGTGGCCTTTCTTTCCCTCCAAGGGTGATGGGCCTTTACCGAGAAGAGTAGTATTTGTGATTCCGTCTAGTATTTCTCCTTCTTTATCTTCCATTTGTTTGTCTCCTGTATTTTGTTTTTGGCCGTGGACTGGCTGTTGGCCACATTACCACCAAAAAAAAAAAAGCTCTCCGTATTTCCAATATCCATTATCATTGTCAACAATGGTTGTAAATGTGGCGCCACTTTTTTTTTCNAAAAAAGCTCTCCGTATTTCCAATATCCATTATCATTGTCAACAATGGTTGTAAATGTGGCGCCACTTTTTTTTTCTATGTGCAGCGCCTTCGGGCTGTTGTGGTTACAACAGGACAATGCCTCCTAAAACAAGTGGGAAGGCCGCTAAGAAAGCGGGCAAGGCTCAGTGACGCCTCGTGGAGCAGACTAGCGCCGATCTTCGAGTGCGGTTTTCGTTTAAAGCCAGCTCTCGCAGAGCACCAAAATCCTCCTGGGTCTCTACTCCTAGCCCCGCTTCCGGTAGAGGAAGGGGGTCAGAGGGCCCAGGCTTGGTACCAGCCATTGCCTAGAGTCACTGTTACCGAGTAACAGTGACCTAAACAGTGATTTTATTTTTCTAAACAGTGATTTTTGTATTTTAAACAGTGATTTTTTATTTTCATCAGTGACTCTTGTTTTTAACTTGTACATAAAATCTCAACCAGTGTTTTTCATTTAAAATAGTGTTCAATCGAATAAACGATTAACTTCGATATTCCACAACTCTTGAATTAATAGTGAAATGGAAGAATTCTCACAACTAAAACAACAACTTTGTAACGTCGGCCTCACAGGCCTCGCCAGACAAGCCATCATTGACAGGTTGCACAACATGGCGGACCCAAACAACACCATTCCTGACCGCTCCCTCCAGCTAAGGGAAATCAGGGCCGAGGAAAGCAAAAGAGCCGCAATAACCTATGCAAACTCTCCAAACAAAGCCACCATCGTTGAACAAAGCGCCACAACCAGGAAACTAGCATCCAACACCAAAACACAAAAAAGAGTCCAAGAACAAATGGACATAGCTGACGAACAGCAACTGCGCTCCGNTAAGGGAAATCAGGTCCGAGGAAAGCAAAAGAGCCGCAATAACCTATGCAAACTCTCCAAACAAAGTCACCATCGTTGAACAAAGCGCCACAACCAGGAAGGATCGTAGGTTGTGGTTTTGTGTTTTTTCTCAGGTTCTTGTTTACCTGTAAGCTGACGAACAGCAACTGCGCTCCGACTCACTCTCATACGTAGATGTGGAATCAGACCATTCATACACTTCAATGGAGGAGTCCGACCAAGACATTGATTCTGAAACAGAAGAAGACGCCCANTGGAATCAGACCATTCATACACTTCAATGGAGGAGTCCGACCAAGACATTGATTCTGAAACAGAAGAAGACGCCCAACAACAAAATCAATCTAAGTTTTGCCAGGTGGTACCCGCGTTTTCCTTGTTCAGTTGGAGGTCTAGTGCCTCAAAAATCTCCAGTATGAGCAAGAAGCTACACACACAGAAACAGCCAAACATCGCCATGAACCCACAACAAACAACCTCAATAACGACTCCTCTCCACAGAGATCAGAACCAGGCAGTGTCTTCTATTTATTGCAGAGGAAGCCTCGGAAAACATCCAGCAGCCCAAATCGCCACTCTCCAGAAAAGGTGCGGACTCTTCAAAATCCAACAACAGGGCAGCAGGATGAGGTTTTACCCTGACTCCCAGAAAACCCACGCTACGCNCTTCAAAATCCAACAACAGGGCAGCAGGATGAGGTTTTACCCTGACTCCCAGAAAACCCACGCTACGCTCCTGCAGAACCTCATAGTCATGGGCATGGAACCCTATACATACAATCCGCCGAACGCAACCAGAGAAGTTCGCCTCGTCATACNAAAAAAGCTCTCCGTATTTCCAATATCCATTATCATTGTCAACAATGGTTGTAAATGTGGCGCCACTTTTTTTTTTTTTCTATGTGCAGCGCCTTCGGGCTGTTGTGGTTACAACATAATAGCGATAGAGTATGAGAAAATGCATGGAACCATGCAGATATTTTGATATATTTTTTTAAAGGTGAAGTTGTTTTCGCTTTTGGTTGGAAATTTTAGCCAACCCTTGTAAATAACTTCGCTCCTCTTCAACAAAACATGAAAGGTACACAAAAATTTCAACAAAAAAAATTGGGAAACGTTATTGGCATTCGTGTTTTGTGGAGCTTACAGTATTGGTGGATGGCGAGTTTTCATATGCGGCTCCTTTCGTAGATTAAAGATGAATTAGAATAATTTTCGTTTACTGCACTTACCTACAAGATTGGCTTAAAACTACGGTAATTATTAAGTTTAAGGGATTTTCTGTAAAAAAAAATAACCCCCAAAAGTGGTAAATTTCCACTCTACTAATGATACTAGGGGCATTAAAGTTCGACTAATTTCGTAATATGTGCCCACCTAACCTAACAGAACTTAACCCCACGATGGGTGAATCACTATTTTATATTTTCTAACTAACCTAGGATTGTAGGGTTTTACACTAAACTACGAATGTAGGATTGTAGGGATTTAAAGGAACCGTAAAAAACACCAAAATAAGGTAAATTGACTCGCCTAGGTAGTGGGCTGGTATAATTCCTCTGACGTTAATATGCGTAAACAAACATATTTCACAATTTTTTTTAATATGTTCTACTTATTTTAACATTACGCCCTCTTGAATATGAACAATGTAAGCTGTGCAGAACCCATTAATGCAACTTTTGTTGGTCTAGGATGTTTCGTTCAGAAACGTAAACAAACTGGCTATACTGCTCATTTCACAATTTTGTTCAATTTTTTTTAATATGTTGTACTTAACTGCACCCCTAGTATATTCGTGTTCTACGTGATAAGTAGAGTAGAAATATATCATAATTCTTGAATTTTTTTTGTGTCTTTCAGAAAAGCCCCTAAACTTAATAATTACCGTTGTGGTAGTTGGCAGGTGAAGTTCGCTGTACTTTTAACTTAAAATAGCTGCTGGATGCATTCACTGTAACATAATTACCACCACCAGCTGATTTAGTGATCTCCCATAAACATAGAAGCCACAACGGCTTCTATGTCTATGTTGGTGTAGCGGACAGAGTGCTTGCCTCCGTGAACCGGGCTCGATTACTGGTGGAGTCGCTCCTACATTTTCGCTCCTGGGAATTGTACTGGATGATGGTGCTGGTTTTCTTGGGGATCTCCCTTTTCTCCCTCCCTTGCATTCCATCGCCCCTCCGTATTCACCTTGCTTCATTCTCATCGGCTATCAAGACCCTGTTGTTAAGAGCCACGCAAACCTTTCACACCCAGAAACATTAATGCATAGATGAAAGATTTACTTGTATATATTTTAACCTATGCGAGTTTATTTGAACAAATATAGCTTTAGACATTGAAATCCGAGTGCAGTGGAATATACGCACTGTGTTTATTATTTGCATAGCAATATTTATTTTAAAAAGTGGTCAAAGGAAAAAAAAAATGGCTGAAAGAAAAAAGTAACTAGGACCTCAAAAGTGCTCACTTTACCGTGAACAGCCTATAGTTAATTATTGATTACTTCCTTTGCCCTAACAAAAAAAGTAAATCTGAAATAAAGTCTTAGTCGTTAAGGCCCCCGTCTACCTGGAACTTTTTCCCACGTTTAAGCCGAGAAGCGCGGGAGCGATAAGGGTGACACTGCCACGTGCATCAAGTACGCCATCGCCGCTAAGCGCAAGGCTCTGAACTGGCGTGCAGTGTTCTCGTCGTGCTGCGTGTACCTATGGGACTTTCAGCGGTGACCATATTATTTTATTAGTGGGAAGTCTTTAGGAAGGTTCAGTGCAGGCGCCTATAGTAGTTTTGTATGTATCTGATGCGTGCATTTTGAGCTACAGCGCCTTGGAAAGGCCGTTTTTAGCGGTTTTGGAGTACTCTGAATTGATGTTTCTAACGTACGAGATATTTTGAAAGTATTTATCAGCTCTCGTCTGAAGTGTGTATTCTTTTCGTAGATCAGCACGTTGGACGCGCGCTTAATAGTTTCGTTGAAAAACGTGTATTTGGAAAACTCTGCAACGCAGTTCAAGCGCCAGGTAGACGGGCGCCTTAAAGTTTAGAAGCCAAGTTTGTGCAGTAAAAAAAAGGTATATTAATGATGAACTCTACTAGAAAAATAATGCTTTCTACACCCTTGCCTCTGAATGAGGGTAGGCCAGGAGATAATAGTCTTAAGTTATTTTTAGATAAGATGCATAAAATTTTAACAAAATTGGGGAAGGCATACATACATAATTCTGATATGCAAGAAGAGAAACTCCTGTTGCAGCAATAAATGTGGAGCACTTAATTTTTTATTTATTTCAAAATCATTTTGCAATACAAATATGCTCAGTATTATTGCAGTGGTATTAAACTGCTAAATTAGTTTATGCTTATTACAGTAATTAAGTATTTATTGTATAGCTCTGTAAACAATGGACCTAACAAGTTGCTTTTTATTTTGCCCTATACAGCTGACGAACTGCAAGTTGAAGGAGTTGAAGAAGATTCATGCTCTTCGTGGGAAAATATGCATCTCACAAAACCAAAAATCAAACCTCATCCACGTGGGAAAGTGATTTTTTCTGCAGAAAATTACGCCTGTCTTTTTAGTGAAGGTATGCGTATGTCCTTTATTTTAGTGTTCCTTTTTACATGTTGTTCATTCTCAAATGGTTGTAGACCTAACGTCACGTTAAATAAAATTCAAACCAGACCTCTTAAAAAGCTCATTTCAAGACACAAATCCCACTGTGGTATTTTGCTTGGAGACAGTGTTAATGCGTTTGGCTGTGTGGCTGTAAGTTTAGCAGATTTGGTGTAGTTTGGGTCATGTTGGAGTTCATCATCTCAAGGCAAAGATGCAGACAGGGTAGGATCATACAATACACAATTTGAGCAAACAGGCTTAATGTACCTAATACCTAGAGATGACCAACATTTGAGTACACAAATGGTGATAAAATTTTGTTAAGTATTCTGTACCAACAGCTATTTGTGTCTTTAATTTCTGACATAATCATTTTGCTTCAGTTGTGCAGTCCTTTAGAATACCTCATACAGGAATTTTCATGATGTTCACTCCAAATATCTTCCAAACCGCTGAAGGTATCGAAATTTTGATTCTGAATTTGTAAATTGCACTATGTGGCTCATAAGACACAATCTATGTCTGTACCGAGATGTAATTAATTACCAAGATAATGATATCAGCGTTGGTTTTTTAAATGTGAATATACTTACTTCTTCCAGTAGTATAACATGTTTTGGGTGTTCTGCGACATGATTATTTTGCAAATCCAACGAGTACTTTTTGATATACGAGGGGTTTTCGTAGGTGTATGCGTTCGACTGTAGCTGTGGCAGGGTAGGTTGCATCATCCTCTGGGAGATGTCCACTGGAGAGTTCAAAAAACTTCCGTTCTGCACACATTCTGCAGAAAATGTAGGTGTTAACGTGCTTTGTAAATGGCAAAATATGATGAACTGCAAGGTTTCGACGCTTTTGTCGCATGGTGTGGACTGTGAAACAGACATGATTGCTCGGTGAATTATGGACATCAAATTAAACATACATTTTATTTGTCTGTAACATCAACACCACCACCAACAAACAACCTTTCGCATGCGTTTGATACCTGTGTTTCTGTATCACTAGCGCGTGCGTCATCTGTGTACGAACACTCCACTGGACATCCCAGTGGATGATGCAACTTCCCCTGCCACAGCTACAGTCAAAAAAGTCATACACGTATGAACACACCCCCTTATATCTCAAAAATGACTCGTCCGAAATGTTGTTACAACTATAACAAAATAAAACTAAATGAACTTTCTGTTATGACAGTAGTCCCAAAAATTTATTTTAACATTTGTCCGATGTTGGGCAGAAAGTTTTGTTTACAAAGAGTAAAATATTTCCTTTTAATGGCTGCTGGAAGATTCCATCTAACTGCGGAATTGCTAGGAATGAAAATGTGTTGCTAAAATGCCAAGTTATACAGTAATGTGTAGCTTATAAAACCATAAACACCAATTTCTCTAACTTTATTGGCTAGTAATATAAACATTACACTCACAATACAAGTATTAAGGCTCGGCTTCACCCCTTTTGCAGGAATTTGTTGTTTTTGTGTCATAATTTCAGTTTCATAAGTATTATTGGACATGTTTGATTATAGAAATTTTTCAATTTAGTAGTTATTTAATACATTTGTATCTTATTTCCACTGTGTATTATTTCCTGCTTGCAAAAAGGCAAGAACTTAGTGATAGAATATAAATATGTTTGCGACTTATTGACTTATTACAACAAGCAGATCACATATAATTAAAATTACGCACAAAAACATTAAATAAATAGTAAATTGTACATTTTCTATAATCGTACATTGCTCGTAGTTACTATGAATCCAAAATGATGATGCGAAAACGAATAATTTCTGCAAAAGAGGTAAAGCTGAGCCTCAAGAATTATTTTTATTAATTTGCTACCAACTGAACTGGAAGCCTGCACGCCTGCGTGTACTCTGGCATGTATGTGGTTATGGTCAGTTTTCATAGGTTTGTTTAAGAAGTGCTCACCTTACTTGAACAGCCTTCAACAACAACATTATTGTGATCATTTTTACAGCATTTATATGTATAATATAAGTAAATGTTTCATTTAACCAATAATAAGATACTTTTACATTAATAGATGTAAAAAATGATTGTGATACATGGCATATTTGGGGGAAAAAACCAAACTCATCATACATGGGGTGATTTTTCAAAGGTTTGAGTCAAAAAGTGTGAAGAAGCTGCGAATAGACTACATAAACACAAATGTTGTCCGTGACCACAATGATGCTGTGGTTTATTCTTAGAAGAAAAAATCCTAACACGAAAAATTGAAGGGTACCTATTATTTATAAAGACTTAACTGTTCCTGTATATGCTGTTAACTGTAAACTGAGCGAATTTGAAAGCCCTGTTTATGATCTGTGTACTTGTATGCATGTTGTGTATTCTTCCGCCTTTGGTAAAATTAACACTGCCGTGGGCATCATCACTAGTCACGCGTCGGTCCAGTGAAACTGAAATTATTAGAAAAGTAAGTATGTTACAAATCTGCTAACTCCTACAGTTTGAGGCGTTAAAAAGAAACAGAGAGTGAAAGAAATATCAGTTAAGAGGCTGTTCCAGTCCAAGCCAAATTCCTTTGTGGCGTTTTGANAAAGAAACAGAGAGTGAAAGAAATATCAGTTAAGAGGCTGTTCCAGTCCAAGCCAAATTCCTTTGTGGCGTTTTGAAAGAGAGCTGGTAGTTTTAGTACCTTACAGCTCTGAATCGTGTTCTAGAGCAAGATGCTTCCTCAACAAAAAAAAGTCGACAGCACAGTTGCAAGGGACCCTCTCCTTTTCCATACACTAACCTGGAAATAAAAGGTTGACGCTTGGTAAACTGTTCACGAAATTTGAGAGACTGGACGCGTTTCAGAATTGACGCGTAGTGTGGCATGTGTCTGTAGGCAACATGTATAACTTACTTCCCTTTACACTGTAGCTAATAAGTGGCTATCGAAATTATTCCGTAAGTCCACGCAGCACGTACATCATATTGTGGGTATAACAAGGAAAACTCACAAAGTTCACGTATAATTGTTCGTAATCTCATCGTTTTTAAATTCACTGATTTGTTTACTCCAATTCACATGTTTTACTACCTATGATAACAGTTACCACACGACATAACAGGTTTCATTCTTGATTGTATGAATGTTATTTCTGGTATCACACTTGACGATTATCAAAGTTTTTAACTATTGTGATAAAACCATCACTAATAACCGATCTCAGAGAACACATTTCAAATAAGATTGATCATGTCTTTAATATGATACCAATATAATTTATAAATTTGCATTACTTTTGTCACTAGGAGCATAGAAATGTTAGCATTAAAGTAAACAGGGTTATTGCTGGTTGCATACTGCCCCTGAAATACTGGAACAACCTCTTTAAGTTTTCACAAATATTTGCCTAAGTTAACACGTAAGTTTGATGTTAAGAAATGGAGCTACTTTCTCTTCATCATTACCAATTTTACCGGATGCATGCCACTGAGTGCGCCTATTAAATTATATGCAGGCAGGAGCAGTGTTTTTTATCTAAGGTTCATTGCAAAAGTGCTCACTTAATTTTGAACAGCCTTTAGTACTGTATTGGGTTGTAGGTATGCACATAGTGACTAAAGATGATACAACCTCATTATTATGATCTCCAAACCACTTAAGCACTGACTTGGTTCTTTAATTCATTATCCTGCTCTTACTGGGTATCGAAACATCGCTTGTTCATCCTCATATTTTGTTTTCTTAGAGACAGTGGTTGCATCCATCACATCAATGGTCGGCAGATCTGACGCAATAGACATCCCCGTGTTACAGGTAGGAATGGAAGATTTCTTTAATATATATGTTATTTTCAAAGCTATGCATAAACTTATATGTTTCAACATTTTGTTTTTAACCGTGGTGATATGGAAAAATTATTTTATCCGTATAGTGTTTAAAAAATTTAATTTATGACAAGTACATAGTTAAATTTTTTTAAGCTATTCAACAAACTATTGCTGCAAGACATAAACAGTTTATTCATGCAACCAGAATAGCAACAAGTGACACTTACGGTGTCATTTTTTAAATAAGATGCTCATAATGTGTGTGTTTGTGTTGATAATACTAATTATCAATATTACAAAACAGGTACTTGTGAGAGCAGACAGAAGTACACATTAAAAACTGTGAGATAATATTTCAAGGTTGGTGGGGGGACCCTTTCGGGCCCACCCCCTGACTACATCCCTTCAAATCAGTTAAGTTTGTATATTTANTCAAGGTTGGTGGGGGGACCCTTTCGGGCCCACCCCCTGACTACATCCCTTCAAATCAGTTAAGTTTGTATATTTATTTTATGGAGCTTACTGTGTAACATGCCGTCGCCAATGTTATATTTTAATCTTGTGGTAGTGACTGACAACATAGAATCTGGACTAAAAGGAGAACACAGAACATGTACAAGCAGGAAGCCAGGTGATGCGATAGCAAAGTAATTGACAGTAACACGTATCACTTGTGCTGCAGCGATAATTAATTTTCACCATTCTTAAAAATGTTTTACTCCATGATAAAAGTGATAAATGTTTTCTAAAACATAAGAAGCCATTAATGGCTAAAAGCTTGTCCAACCAGCGAAGTGTAACGGCGGCACCTCCCTTGTGTAAATGTCATAGAGCAATTTTTTTTTATGTATTTCTGTCTGCTAGTACCAGCTTATGAGTACTTGTATTTTCCACTTTTAAGAATTATTGTGCCCAAGTTCCATTTAACTCGTCAAAATATTTCGTTGTTTTGTTTCAGCTCTGTATTCTACGCCAACCAGCACCAGAGAGACACAAGTTGTGTCAGCTTCTGTTTACCCTGATGTCTTTGACTCATGATGGAGAACTGCTACTTGCAATGAGGAAGTGCACACCTCTGTATGACTTGGGCTGGCGCCCAAATCACATAGATTTATTGAATATCTTTTTCAACTGGGGTGGGTTTATGTTGATGTNTATGACTTGGGCTGGCGCCCAAATCACATAGATTTATTGAATATCTTTTTCAACTGGGGTGGGTTTATGTTGATGTATATGAACAAGTGCACTGCTAAATTAAATGTTAATTTTCATGTACAGGTTGATAATTTATATAATATATAGCTCAAAATTTATGTGGAAAGTTTGCACAATTAGTGATAGGTAAGCTGGTCAAATTTTGTTTCAAATTGAATTTAGTACTGTCTGTATAGAAATTATTAAACATCAGGTTAACAAATGCTTCACATTAATCTGTTTTTCTACGTTTTATTGCAGTTGAGTTTTTTTAAAATATTCTCAAATGTACAGAACTGAATTGTTGAGATGATTTTGAAATTGATGTCTTGTTTCCATCTGTTTTGTTCGTAGTTGTGGTGTTAAAATCAATGGCTCTCCCATGGCTCTAGATTCAATTTTCCGGTGGATCTTGATGGGCAAGGTAGAAGCAGAATCTCCTGCTGTGTCTTCAGCATCCTATTGCATTTCATTGTTGACGTTGAGTCCCCTGGAGGATGTCATGAGGCAGTTTTGGGAGGTTGGGGAGTTCCCACCAGGTAAACATAAATCTGTCGAAGAGGTTCATGGTGGGGACTTATTTGTTGAGACCCACAGGCGTGATGCTACTGGTAGGTATGTGGTGTGTCTGCCCTTTCGCTCGTCGATGCCAGAGCTGGGTGCATCTCGGCCGCAAGCGGTGAATCGGTTGCTTCGTTTGGAAAGGGCTTCAAGGGGGATCTGCCATTGAAACAGATGTATTCTGACTTCACGAGGGACTACCTTGCAGAGGGGCATATGGAGAAGGTACCCATTTCGGAATTGTCGTCCTCGCCTACGTATTTTATTCCGCATCATTGGGTCATCAAACCCAAAAGCACAACCACCAAACTTCGTGTCATGTTCGATGCATCTTCAAAGAGCTCAACAGGTGTGTCTCTAAATGATGATCTCGTAACTGGACCTAGGTTGCAATGTGACATCATTTATGTGTTGCTGAAGGTTGGGCTGCATGTTATTGTCTTTACAGCTGATATTAAACAAATGTTTAGACAGAGAGCAGTATATCCTAGCCATCAGAATCAACAGCATATTGTTTGGCGCTTTGATGACATTGAATTAGTAGAGGATTATCGTTTAAAGACTATGACGTATGGTGTCTCCTCCGTTCCACACTTGACACTTCGCACCTTGCAGCAGCTGGCTGAGGATGAGAAGAAGCGATTTCCTGTTGCTGCAAATGTGCTGAAGTCAGACATACACTGAAGAGCCAAAAAAACTGGTACACCTGCCTAATATCGTGTAGGGCCCCCTGAGCACGCAGAAGTGCCGCAAGACGACGTGGCATGGACTCGACTAATGTCTGAAGGTATGCAGGAGGCAATTCACACCATGAATCCTGCAGGGCAGTCCACAAATCCAATCTGCGCCAATTTGAGAAAGGGTTGCACGTCTGTCACGTTTAATGATTCTTGTCAGTCGTCGTTTGTCCCGTTCTTTCACTATCTTTTTCCGGCCACAGCGATGTCGAAGATGTGATGTTTTACCGGATTCCCGATATTCACGGTACACCCGTGAAATGGTTGTACGCGAACATCCAAATGTTATCGCTACCTCGGAGATGCTATGTCCTATCTCTCATGCGCCGTTAAAACTCACTTAAATCTTGATAGCCTGGCATCGTAGCAGCAGTAACCTATCTAGCCGCTGATCACATCGCGTTACTCTGATTGGTTCCATACCTCTGTTATTTGTATAAGCACGCCTATGCCAGTTTTTTTGGCCCTTCAGTGTATATGTTGATGACATGGTTACCGGCTCTAATTCTGTCTAAGTCTAAGTGAGCCTTTCACCACCTGGCAGCAGGTGGTGCCTGCAATATCCTATGGTTAGGGTCAAAGCTAGAATAGCAATGTATTTGTTTGCCTATGTGCAATGAAAGCACATTAATAAACCTTTGTTACAAAGGCCTCATTAATACAAATTTGTCATCTTTCTCCTTGCAGTGAGATACAAATCTAATATTAATTTGTACACGTAATTTTAAAATATTCAGACCACCTTGAGATTTTTACCAAAGAGATTTCACTGTATTCATTATTTGGGTTGGTGGACAACAGTTTTGTAAATAAGAAAAGTATTACTGCGTACCACAATTTCAGTATAAAGAAACTAACTGCTACATTCATGACATCAACTATAATACAGTCTTAACAACATCTCTTCTGTTTGCAGATGTAACACTTTCATATTTTTGGAAGCTCTTTTGAAACTAGTTTTTGGAAAAAAAAAACTCTACGCNTATAGTGCTTCAGTGCTAAAAGCAAGACAAAACCTTTTTCCATATACCATTTTTTTATAACCAATTGAACATGTAACTCCTAGGGTGATTTTTCAAAGGTTCTTTTCAAAAGTATCGAAGATACCGTGAATGGATTATACACATAACTGCCCAAAATTGAACACAAACACTGAGTGGTATGCCTGCAGTAACATTGACAGCCATTTTTGATACTGTAAATGTGTAACATTTAAATGAAAAGGAATTATGATTGGTTTCTTCCTATTTCATACTCTTTGGGATAACAACTTTCATAATAGTAACATGTTTGTGTTTCGAGGAATTTGTGTCACTTGACTCGTGGATAGTCAGTAGGTGGATGGCAGTACTGATGTTGACATGTATTGAAAATACACACAGTAGACTGAAAACAGAAATTTAAGCAGGATTTTCAAAATAGCTTGCGTAATCACAAAGCATCTGTAGCATCATATTGAGTTTTGCACGCAGCTGTGAACACACAGGCAGGATGCAAGATGGCTGCTTGGCACATGTCTGTGTGTTGCCATCGATGTGTGCTTGTTTAGGGATTGTGCCCCCCCCCCCCC